>JAHDVE020003755.1:0-36012 GCA_022606495.2 Halesus radiatus | reverse complement strand
AGGGGTTGGAGAAAGCAACCCATTTTTTTTATACCAATTATTCACATGGCAAAACTAACACCCTTTCTTTTACTTTTAACAATAGAAAATTGGGAAAGTTATTATTACTAAAAAGTACCTACTCCAATAAGGTTATATTAATTATAAAGCTACCAACGTAAATACACCATATAAGGCTCGTATATTTTAAAATAAAGTCTTGCTTAGTAAAACTACGATACATATTATTATGTCAGCAGCAAGATTGTCCATCGTGTTTCAGGGTGGTAAGGCAAGTACCGGATACTTCAGCAACTGATTATTCACTATTTTGTAGATTGTTTTATTTATTTATTTACATCTATACATTATTCAGTACCATTTTACATAATATGTTTTTAAAGGTGCGTTGCATGTTGTTTTATAATGTGGAGTGTAAGTTTGGTTTGGTTTAATCATGTTTTGAATAGAGTGAATACCGTGTTTTTTAACCAGATTGTAACATATTTTTTTAGATTAATTGCAGATAATATATTCATAGTCAGCAGTTGTTTCAAGCTAGTTGTTATAAAGTTTGATTGCGTAGTGTTTTTACCCGTGTGAGGTGTGTTATCGGGATATTCAGGGTTTTATTTGTTGAGGATACGGTTTTTATTGAGGTTTGAGATTGAATTGGAATGTGAACTGTGTGTTGGTCGAGGTGTGTTAATATAGATTTAACGATGCTTGTCTTATTGTCTTGACGTAATGTGAAAATTTCACCAGATTCTGTGTAGAACGGTACTCGAAGGATGATTTTAATCCAAATTTAATCCAAAGTACATTTTTCCAATAGAGCAAAAAATCTACTAAAAAAGGGCATTTTGTTTGAAAATTATAATGTGCTCGTAGCTATACAAAACTCGCGTAAGTAATAGCCTATTTGCTTAGGTTGGAATATGCTTAGTGAAACAGATTTCGCATGTAGCGAGACAATAGCGGGTCTCTAATTACAATATATTTGGATGATTTGTATAGCGCCGTTTCTGTGAAAAATCACCTCATAAGCGCTGTGGATAAAGGAATACTTAATCTACAGAAAGAATGAAAAAAAAAATACTTTTGCTAAAATGCAAAAAAAAAATATATCGTATACTTTCATTAATTCCACCCCCTGGAGTTTGACGGTACCACCCTCTAACATGGTGTACTTGTTTCGCGGTATAAGTAACCGCCGTAACAGTCGCGTGTTTTACAACATGTTATTGCATCAGCCAGCCTTTAATTTGGAGCTAAGAGCACACGTTCATAGCGCTCTTAGACGTAATCAAATTACAGGCAATAGGTCTTGGTTGATTGAATAATCGGTCTAATCGGTTACGGTGGAAGCCGGAAATATCAATGCTGAATAATTGAAGAGTTTTAAATACGTAAACAATCTACAAAATTACACATTCGAAAAAATGCACAACATTATTTCACGTATTCTGATCCTGTAAAAGCCGCCACTGAATCACACGTAATCTATTACAGCATTGACACGGAAGATATTATTTTTCGACATGGGGATCACCTATACTTGCGAGATGTGAATCTTTAAAATACCCTGAAGAGATTGAAATGCCAAGAATCAAAAAAAAAAGAAAACTTCAATGCCTGGTTGATATCATAAAGAGTAATAAAGACAAGATTACCCCAATGACATTACAAAATTCATCTAAAGATTTCCCAATCAAAAATGCAGGGAAAAGTTAAAAGAAGACTTGCAGAAGAGACAGGTGCCGCAACACAAGGCTCTGAAACCTGTCCATGAGACTGGTTTTATTTTTTTTTTAAAGTAAGACAAACATTACCGGGATACATATAACCCGATTGTGAATATTTTAACTCCTACTACCATAAAATTATAAACGTAAAATGTAGCTTGTGTAATGATGGAGGACTTAGCTAGCGGATGATTGAACCCGTGACTTCTGGGTACTAATTGGCCAAAGTAGTTCTGGACTGAAAACCTGCGCCTATGGGGTGATAATTATATTGATAGCCAACCTCCGACGTGAAAAGGAGAAGGAAAAAAAGTTATGAATATAGTTAGACAATTAAGACATACCATTATACAATGGTAACAATAATTACGAAACCAGAAAGGCGAAATTTAAATAAAATATTTTTACAAAAATTTAATGATACAAAAGTTCCAAGTTTAATAAAACGATTTAAACAGCTAGGTGAGGGCAGACAGAAAAGCCATAGTTAAATGAAATGTATCATTCTGGCAGGATAACAGGAGTGGCAAAGGGTGGATAATCTACTCTGAATTAATATTCCTTACTCTGCGGAAACGGTCGGAAACCAGCCCGGCCCCCACCCGTCTCCTGCCGCCCGGGTACAATTCGTGAAAGTGTGGAATGGCTTCTTTGGGAATTGTTGTACATTTTCTGAATATTAAGCGCGCGATAAGTGCCAGTAGAGCGGAGACGCGTCACGCCTTTCACAATAATAATTCTGGGCGGCAATGTATTTTTATTCGGCAGTATCAGTTACTGGTGTACCTTTTGGGAGCCGTACCGACAAATGTCAATTTTATGAGCGAGGGATTTATAGCTTATCTACAAGATTTTTATGTGCATTTGGTTGTATTGCAGCGCTATCAATTGTTTATTCAAATTAAAACATAAGTAGGATCAGATGTTGCACTCGATTTAGCTATCCAGTTTGTGGTTAACGTTTACTGTTATTACATAAGCTAAATCTTCACATTGCCTTCTTTCTAACGTATCGAAATGTCACTTTTAACAAATTGGACTTTTAACTTCTGTTTCAAGTTTTAAGTGACAGGCGGAGTTAGTGCCAATGAATGGCCGATATAGCTTTTTACCATAGCGTTATCTATAAATACCATTAATTAAACAACCAAGTAATTAGGAAAATTTATTTTATGTACGATTTATTGTTGTTATTTATGTTTTTATTTTATTTTTGTAGAAATATTTTTGAGTAAGATTCTTACGAAATATTTGTATTTTAAGTTTGTTACATATGTTTTTATTTTATATAGGTATATATATTTTGTAACACAGTCTTAACTGTAAATTTAACGTAGGGTTTCGAATAAAAAGCTCCCATTAGTCAAACTACTAAAAAGTACTTTATCGGGACTTTTTGTCTTATAGTTTGTAAAATGTCTGAAAGTTAATAGAAGTAAAGGCATCAATTCGGGGTTGAGATTTAATTGTGTCTTATGCTATAAAAAGTATGGTTTTCTTTGTACCATAATTCATTAGAAGACTAATCGCCCAAAAATCGTATTTCTACAAAATCCTTAATTAAATCTAAATAAAGGTCTGTTTTAAAAAAATATATTAAACCCCCTAAATTTAAGAATTATATGCTACTTTAAAGTTATTACGACGCCCATAATAATAATAAAAAAAAACAATAAACAGAAATTTGATTAATATTTTTTTTTCATACACTAAGTGTGAGTTGTTCCGAGAAACTTGAAGGATTCGTTTTCAAGTTTTGTTATTATTCAAGCACTATGAAACAACAAGCCCATAATGAAATAATAACAGAAATTGAATAGAACTTTCACGGAACTTGAATATTAACTTTGAATTTTTGACGAAACGTTGAACCCGCCCTAATAAAAAGAGTTTCACTTCATTTTTCCAGACAAAAAAAAATACAAAAAATTCCTAAAATAATCCGGAGATGGGTTGAAAGCATAGCAATGATTTCATACCATGCAATGCTGAGCATACTCGTACGTCAATTCAAATAAACACGAGCGGCAGAAAATAAAAGAGAGGAGAGTCGGCTAAAACCTTTCCAGGCAATGTCGAGCAATTTGCCGATGTAAATGAAACGAGCGGCCAGCCGGCGTTAGTCGGGAACGAGCGTCGGCGTCTTGACGCGCGCTGGGTCGCGCCCTTTGTTATAACTATTTGAGAAGGGCGAATGGAAGTTTTCTAAAAAGCATTTAGTGTTGGGAGACTAATGACGTATTTGTTTCATTTTTTTTTATTTATAGAGATACTACAGATTATACCAGCTATTAAAAGCAGAACAAAAATAAAATAATAGTTGATATAATTTTAGGTATTTACAGATTAGTAGAAAAGCCTAGGAGTAATTATGTTACATTATATTATATTTGTGGATATCGCAGGCTATTTAAATGAGATAGGCTATACAGAATGTATTTTATGCATAATCTAACGACCATATTTTAAAGCTTTTAGACGCTGCGACAATTAAACAATTTTATGCTAAATTTAAAATTCTTCACCTCTTCAAATCTAATCTTCGTATTCCCCTACAATCCCAATCAATTATTTTAACAAGATCTTCAACAAGCCAAACCCTTAATAACCCATTAAAATATACGACCCATGGACAAAGACATTTTAAATACTATGCAATTAAACTATATAATCACATGCCTACAACTTTGAACGCGAGAGAATATATTAATTGTTTTGTGTATAATTCGTAGAACTCCATTTTCAAGGCAGTTTGAAAATTGTTTAAACGCCGAATCAACTGTCACAATAATGAAAACTAAAAATTCTTTCGGAACTTAATAATAACTTAATTAAATTTGATTTACATTAAATTAAAAAAATAAAAAGAGAGAGAATACACCAACACATTTAATAGAACTTAATATCTCGATCTGGATAGAATCAAAAGGAACAGATCTTTTCCCTAACTTAATTATACCAAATCAAACACAACAACATTTACGTTAAATATAAATAATTAATTTGCATTTCGATCTCTTTTAGAATATTTTAATTTATTTTTTATTATTCTTAAACATTATTATCCTTTTTATAATTGTTTAACTGTCTCACAATAATACTATATCATAAATACGAGAACACATCAGTACAGGTTCTCCTAGTGAGGCATTCACGATACTCTATTATGTATTAATAATTTACAGTACATACACATCATTCTATATAATAATTGTCTGTAAATAAATATAATATTTCTAATGATAATCACCAAAAAAAATTTAGTAAAGAACATTACTAATCTCTTATGTTTTTTCGTTCCCTCTATACTTCTAGAGATCTGTGGTTGAGACGACTGGCGTCCTGGTCATTAGGGGGCGCTAGATGCAGTACTGCGTTTGCAAATAGGCCACGCACAGAAATTTAACAAGGCAATATACATACGGACTCGGCACATTATGCGGATTGCGTGGGCGATTTGTGTTTGCCATGAAAAATGGACGGAGCATTTTAAATACTGAAGGTATTTGATAACAACCTCAATTGAAAATTGCGACAAATCAATGTGATTCGTACTTCGTTACAATTCGTAAGTTAAAAACAAACTTAATTCCTCTTTTAATCGGCAACAATAGTAACAATGTAAAGCAACTGTATATCTATATATAAAAAAAGAGTATCCCGGGTGGTATTTGTTTTAGTATGCAATCTACAGTTTCATCCCAAGCTTGATGAAACAAGAGAAATGTCACTGTCTACAACAGATTTCTAAAAAAATCACCCCCTCCTTCTTTCCCACCCCTTAAAGAAGAATGTTGGTAGTTCTTGATGTTCAAAATTAAAAGGAAAACAACTGGGGGTAAGGGTAACACATCACAACTTCAATCCAAACCATTCATAATCCCGGGAAACTCTAATTTTATCATAAACTAACTATAATGTTTTTTTTTAAATTCAGATAATTAAACTTTGGTTAGGTTTATAAAAAAAACGTACCGAGAAAGGATTGAAATCTTCACTTTTTAAAATTATTTAATAATTTTTTAGAACATACTTAGGTCGGTCAGAAAATGTTATATGCAATGGATATATTTATTCAATTTTTTGTAATTTATTGAAGTTTGTAAACCTCATTGCAATATTTAATCATTGAAGAAGATAATATTAACACATCCCAAATGAAACATGAATCCGAAAAAACAACAGAAAATAAAAAGATTTCAGTCGCATCTGGGACTGGTTTTAAAAAAATTGTGTTTTTCGAATTGTGTAATAACATTATCATTATTTTGAATTAATAATATTCCCTTCCCGGTGTGTCTCTCCCACCATTAAATACGGCGTATGGTGATATGCTTCGTGAAACCTTTATCAAACGAGAGAAAATAAAATATTATGAAGACGACAGGAAGAATATTTTGGCAAAGTATCAAATAAAAGAGGTTTCTATGCGGACACGCGAAAGAGGGTAAATAGAAAGACGGACGTTTAAAAAAAATAACAATTTCAAGATATTATTTCTTTGTAAAAGTTAATGCAACTAACGGAAAAATTGTTGTGACTTCTCTTAATGCCAGCAATTGGCATTGAGGTTTATAAAATAAATAATCTGCTGCGTTATAGCACTTCTACCCATAGTGGAATTCGATCTCTTGCACAAGTGCACTTCATCCGTTCCTTGTCCATAACCAGCTCTTTAATCTTCTCCAGTTTTTGAGTCCTCCCATTCTTACTCAAGTAATTGACTTTATGGAGGATGTTAATAATTGATGGTGTCCTGTCTCCAGACGGCCATGAAGGGTGACTCCATCCAGTCAGCATCAGCCATTGCGTTTGTGATGCATTATTTTTGGAATGGCGTAATACGTGGAATGATCCAAAACAATTTATTTTTGAGCTGTAGCAATGTTCGAACCTCCGACCTCTCTACCCAAATTCGAACGCGCATACAACGAATTGGGGAATTTACAAATACAGAAATCTCCAACAAAGCTTAAGTGGCATCCATCGTCAACGACCAAAAGAAAAAAAAAAATATTACTTAAAGTGTCAAAATGACTATATAGCTAGTTCGCGTTTAGTGGCGTGTAGGCTGAAAAGCTGTGCCTTCCACCCTAAGAAAAATCAACCATAAAAATAATTTTACATGTATTCATTTTTTTTTAAATGCTATAAATTCCTAAGAAGCACATAAGAAATTGTACTTTCATTCATTCAGTTGGCCGCAACAATCATCGGAAGATGATAATAAAATAGTCTTTACCGCCCCTGAGGTGATTTTTCACAAAAACGGCGCTACACAAATGATCCAATTATTATTATTTACCGGTATTCAATGTACAATTCATACCCAAACTACAAAACTACACCCATTCTTTGGTTATAAAGCAATTACACGTCACTGATCTATCCGTAATTTGAAAAGATATCTCAAAATACATCAAGGTCTTCCCAAAAGAAAAGTGATTAAATTGTCTTTCACATTTATTATTATTATTATTTACCGGTATTCAATATACAATTCATACCCAAACTACAAACTACACCCATTCTTTGGCTATAGAGCAATTACACGTCATTGATCTATCCGTAATTTGAAAAGATATCTCAAAATACATCAATGTCTTCCCAAAAGAAAAGTGATTAAATTGTCTTTCACATTTATTATTATTATTATTTACCGGTATTCAATGTACAATTCATACCCAAACTACAAAACTACACCCATTTTTTGGTTATAGAGCAATTACACGTCACTGATCTATCCGTAATTTGAAAAGATATCTCAAAATACATCAATGTCTTCCCAAAAGAAAAGTGATTAAATTGTCTTTCACATTTATTATTATTATAATTTACCGGTATTCAATGTACAATTCATACTCAAACTACAAACTACACCCATTTTTTGGTTATAGAGCAATTACACGTCACTGATCTATCCGTAATTTGAAAAGATATCTCAAAATACATCAAGGTCTTACCAAAAGAAAAGTGTTTAAATTGTCTTTCACATTTATTATTATTATTATTTACCGGTATTCAATGTACAATTCATACCCAAACTACAAAACTACACCCATTCTCTGGTTATAGAGCAATTACACGTCACTGATCTATCCAAAAGAAAAGTGTTTAAATTGTCTTTCACATTTATTATTATTATTATTTAACAACTTGTACTTATCATAGCACTGTTTAGTAAGAAACATCATATCGAGAACGTTAACAATAAATATGTTTTTATATTTTGATAATTTTGTCGGTCTACTAAATGAATAACACGGTTTGATTAATTTGGGTCTCTGACATCTGAAGTGCAACAATATAACACTAACACTATTGTAAGATTATTGATTACTCTGAAGCAAACAACCACAATCCAGAAAACTGTCTACTTTGTTTAAACAGTCCATCACAATTCCGTTGAATACCACTTTTGCCAAAGTAATGTTACAAATTCCGCTGTTTTAATCAAAAACCAAAAAACTATGAAGCATCCAGAAACATGTCTTGCAGCTACGAAGCGCATAGAAAAAATGTACGAGTAGAAATACGTAAGTTTACAACTAATCATAATTACTAATTACTTTGCGACCCCAATCCATCCAGTCATTATCAATGGTATAATAATAATAACTCTATTTCTAAGAACTGTTATTATCATCTTCAATTAATTCCCATTTATTTTTGGCTGATATCTTTTTCAAGATGCTACCGAATTGACTTGTAATATTTAGATAGTGTATCGGATATACCTATCTGATTTTATTTATTCATATGGGACATAGTTCTTAGAAATCGATATATGATACTGTTTTAAATTAGTGGACGATTTGGGGTAGCTATAGATCACAGTGGATTAGAGCACAAGCTCCCGGATAGACCATGAGGTCCTGGATTCGAGTCCCGGTTGCTACCTGTATCTTTTTCTTTTCTGCGTCTTTTCGGTTTCATGTTTCATTTTGAGAGTTGTTAATATCATCTCCAATGATTAAAAATATATTACAAAGAGGTATATAAGCTTCAATAAGCTATTCCAAAATTGAACATTATAATAACTATCGGGGGTGACGGAGATTGCTGTCTCATATTCCCCTCAATTTATGTTAGTTCAGAAACATTCTTAGATAATGAGTCAAGGGTCATACATATCCAATAATTTACATGTTATTTTAATACATATTCCGCCTCAGATCTCGAGGCTTATAACGACAGCCTATTTGGATGTAAGCCAGTCTCAAGAGAGTCTCATGCCAAGGGTCTGGATACCCGAACACTGAAATTGCTCCCTTAATAGCGTTATACTCAGACATGATTATCACAGGCGGTCATTAAAGCCGAATAAAAAGCTGACGATGGAACATAGACGTGAAACGAGAAAGTTATTATTAGAAAACAGTTCTATTTAAAATAAGTACATAGACAAGACAATTTATTTTTTGCGAAATTTCAGAAAGGCATTGCTTCTCAATGAAAATCAATCCAGTGAAACAGAAATGCATAAAACTAGAGCGGTTGACATTTCTAAATAAATATTGTAGAACAATCAAGAAGAGAACTAAATAAATTCTAAAACTAACAACCAGTGTATCGAACCATTAACAATGAAGTCAATGCACCAGTTTCAAAGTGTAACAACTAAAAAATGTCCAGTTTTGAGTTAAATATGAGAAATGCTTAGAACACCGATATTAAAATGGCAGTGGTTAATACTATAGTGGTTCCAAGCTATAATAATTCTAAATTAACACCATACACTAAATCAGAAATATCACAATTATTTTAGATCCAAACTGCAACGACTACGAATATCTTGTTAAAACTCATTCATAATAGAAAAAAGTGTTTTTTAGAAATTCTAGAATTTCATAATAATAATAATAATAATATTTTAGTATCTTCTTTTTTATTAACAACTAACTAACTAACTAACTAACCATCACGCTGTTTCCCCGCAGGGGTAGGCAGAGAGGACGGACCGCCAAACAACTCGATCTTGGCATAGACTTCTTGCTTCATTAACTTTCATACAACGTCTCATACATTCTCTTCTGTTATTCCGACTTTTGACATGGCCCGACTCAAGTATTTGATTCACTTGATCGTGCCACGTCTTCCTTGGACGTCCCCGGCTTCTTCTTCCATTCACATTCGCGTCATATATTCTTTTATTATTTATTATTTATTAACAAAATAATAAATAATGACATCCTCTCTGCGATTTCCCCTTGCTGGGGATTTCATTTACAAAATATTAAATTACATTATATTAAATTGATCAAAAAAATTAAAATAATTGTCGGGTGATGTGTTTTAAGTGCTGTTGAGTGGTTCCGGTGTTAATCTGTATTTAGTGTTAATATATTTTAAAATTAGATGCACAGTAGAAGAGTAAACGTTCCCAAAATCTCGTTTACAAATTATCTCAGATTCATAACTATGCTTTTTGAGTTGTTACACTTTGGAACTGGATCACTGAAATGTACCAAACCAAAAACAATGAAACTTCAACGTTTTACTAAAAGTAATATCAACAAAATGAACAAAAAATCAAATTTACCAAAGAGAGAGAAGAAGTAACACTTTGAACAACAAGACCACCACAAAAAAACGTCTCAATGATAACATATATACCACAACATTTGTCCACTCTAATGACCCGTGATCATATGAATGTATTAAGTAGAAAAATCTTAACAATTAAATAGAAAAAACCTTAGTATGAAGCAGCTCTCGAACGGTAAGCCCCGAAGTAAAGAAATTTGCAATACATTTTTTTCACTTTTATGCGAATACCGCACACATAAATCCCCAATGGGGAATGTTGTGAGGCTGAAAGGAATGGGAGGGGAAGAAGATGGGGGAGAGGAAGGTTGGGATCTTTAGATCTCATCACTAAATACGAGTATTACCATTTCAAACAACGTTTCGATTTTGAATGGTGGTCTTTCACCGGAGCAGCGCACCTACCACTTTGGAACGTGCCGCAAATAATATCTGTAATAATAATTATTTTGTATTTATTTTAAACATTAATTTTAATAAAATTGAGAAGAAATATTCACATTTTTTTATACCACGGGCCAAATAAGACGGTCAATCGAAAAAATATATTTTAAACTAGAGCAAAGCTAGTAAGACCCCATTTTGATTATTACCAAAGAAATGTTTATTTAAGAAAACCCAACGAAACCGCTAATTATGGTTGACAATGTAGTCTAAATATATGAATAACCACGTTGGGCCAATCGTCGCGAGATCCTTTGTTACACTGTATTTATTCAATAGCAAGTAGTTCGTAGTCGGTACGAACGGCCCAAGACGTGAGAGTCCTGGAGGGTCCTTTGACAGACGCCACAATAATGACCCAATACACTGGAAACATATGTGCCATTGCTAATGAATTGGATATGATGATTCAAGAGGCATTCAGCGTTGTTAGTTGATTTAATCTTAATGGAAGGTAATGCCGTCTTATTTGTTGATGACTTAGTAAAGATCATTAAAGAGCATATTTTAAATAGGGCGGTATTTTTGCTGTTGTTATTAATATTATATTTTCAGGTTTATTATCTGATATCGCTAAAATTTGATTTGTTAAATTCGTACCTAACAAACAATATACAATCTCATCCCATATATAAGGTTCTATATTAATTCATAACAGAAATTGTATTGCGGATTGAAAATAGATGAGTTGGGCAATAAATTTCAGAAAGAGAAAATATTGCAAATTTCACGGCGCCAGAACTCACCTTTCGATATTTTTTATCGCACCATACAAACAAACACAAACTTCTCCTTTAAAAAAAAGTCCAAGAAAAGGGGACTATTTTCGACATTTTTTAAAAGGAAACGTACAAATGAATTAAAAAATGTACTTTGTATTCACCGCTTTATTAATATACACAGATATCTTGATGTTTGGAAAGCGATGCTTTCTTCGTCAGAAATATATAGAATACAGAGTAATAATAATAATAATGTTTAGTTATTTGAAACACATATTATTTAACAAAAACATTTGAGAAAGCTTTGACTGCCCAACTAGGAACAAATCCCGTTTTAGGACAGTCAAATTGACAAGTTTAGTTCATGTTCTATATATTGTATTCTATGTATTCCTGATGAAGAAATTATCACTTTCAAAGCATGTACTCGTAGATATCTGTTTATATTTATAAAGTGGTGAATACAAAGCATATTTTTAAATTCATTTATTAATAATGACGCCAAAAAGTGAATACAAATCGTTTGAAGTAATTATATAATATAACGAATGGAATACAAAATCTGATTAAAAGGCTTTATTTTACATGTTTTTTTCCCGGATGGTGAGCTCTGGTCACCAAAGGAAGCCTTCTCTCACGGACAGTTTAAAAGGTCAGAAAGGATTTTTTAACCTGGCACTAAAAGTTTTCAGTTCTACATAAGATTATCTCGGGAAGCACGTATCGAAAATACAAAAATACATATTTTTGGTCAATAAATCGGAAATTTGGAAAAAAGTTCATTTTATTCACAAAATTTGATAAAAAATAATACACAACTAAAACAGTTAATAAAGAAACCTAAAATCTGTATGTACTTCGTACAGTTAAATAGTGAATTGATTACCATGTGTAGAAGCCTCGTTTCCGTTCAGTTTTAAAAATGTAGTTTTTAGATACGCGTTAAAAAGGAGTATTTATGTCTAGTCTTCAATGCCTGCACCTTAAAAATTGCGTACAAAAATGACGTTCTTCTCATCGTCTGTCTTTCTGACTGATTTAAAGAATATCCTAGTCTCTTCTGCAGGGTCATGTCAATCAGGGATCGGTCCTAAAGCTGAATCCGACGCTCGCGAGCCTTCGCACTGACATTCTAATCTCGTTTACAGAGTTAATTACATAATATTGTCGTATTATCACAAAATGGGATTGTTTTGAATCTTCTCTATAATATACTTGTATATAATATGCATATATCATGTCAATTTGAAAGTACGAATTATTATGTTATACAATGTTGAGGACTCTAAATGACCGTGTACCGTGGCAGCTTAGCAAACACTAGATGAAAAAATGGAGGCTTAAGCTTGTGCATTGTACTAACCATATATAAGGTAGAACTGCGGAAGTTTCACTGAGTATTCTTTCAAAAATATACCACTAAACATAAAACACAATTTTTAAACTTATGGCAGTCTAGATAGGGTGAAGCGGAATACATAAAACAACAGCAGGCTAGAAACGAGGCAACAGCCAAAAACAAAAACCCATGAGCGAGAAATAAGAAGCGATAATTGAAAACCAACGCTCAATCCATTCCTGTATTCCTTCTCATCCTATATTCCCATATTGGCTGAGGTTGCCATATATAACGGCTGATTAAACTGTCTTCTCCTTCCTATCCTGAGAGCACGTACTCCAAGTCCTGATAAATCAGTGCCACTGGTACACCGGTCGCACCAGGACAGGAGTGCTCCTGGCTGGGGTGGTACAATCGTATGGTATAGAATCGCGAGGCTGTCTAGGTGCGGGAGTTCTGTGTCTCCCATTGAAACTGTTAAAAAGCTGTCATTGCACTAAATGAACTTTACTTAAATTAAAGGGAAAATATTTTTGTTATCAAAACTCAACAAAATTTTCACAAAAATCAATCACTTACCCGAACTATGGTAGAACCTTCTCGAAAGCTAAATCTACAGCCTACAACCTACATCCTATCCATCTCAACGCTACTATAGGCAAGAAAAGCGATTAATAAGAAAGTCTTGAGCACGTCATTCTTCACAAAGGCGAAATTCTCAAATCACAAACATTGTTGGCGAATTCTTGGCTGAGATGCTTTTTACAAAGAATAGGCTGAATTACAAAGAATAATCTTCCGGGGAAGAAATAAAAAAACGAAATAAAAGGAAACACGAGACAAATAACAAGATAAAGTGATACGCAGATTTGCAGCCAGTGTGTCAGTCATATTGCTTTCGCTTTCTATGGATAAGAAGAATGCCAACAATTAAAAAGTTTATTCGGAAAAAATCTCGTGATCAAAAACTCTTTAAAATGAAATAACTCCGCAACATGGGGTTGAGTTTGCAGGATTTTTAATTTTAAAATTTAATACAGCTTACCAATAAAACTTCATACATTTATTATTCGAGTTCAACGTTAATCGACAAACCATTAAATTCGAAAAATAGGTATAATTTATGTCAAACATGCGATTTCATGGCATTTCTGTTGGGTTTAGCGACTTTGTAAAAATTCAACCACAGACTTATAGATATCTACATATATTTTGTCAATTCACCTCGGATTTTTCATTCTAGATATTTTGTCAGATTTGAGAATTGTAAAGAAAAATACATATTTTTTAAGCACTTAAGCGTTGCGTTTCTCTACCCACAGAATACTCGCTGTTCTTCGTTACAATAGTTTCATTTTTTTTTTGGTAAACAGAGACAAGTTGAATTATCGCTAATAGAGTCTTAATTAAAAAAAATGTAACTCATATCTGTAGGTTAACAGATAAAATGTAGGAACATTATTTTTCTAGCTCTCTTTTCCACATAGAAAAAATAATTAAGATTCGTTTGACATACTTAACTCCACACCGCGTTTTTACCGACTCATCTCCCTTTTCCAAAATACTAGATAAATTTTCAAAAATAATTATGGTACGAATTAAATTTCTATAAATAAGTCAAGTTAAGAAAATGTAGACAATATATTATTTTCAAGTAAGTAACAAAAAATCAAAAGATTCTCATACAATTTGAAACTCAAAGTTGGGCATATGGCACAAGATATTTTAAGACTTGGAATATTCCCAAGAAGATTTTTCAGAAGAAATTCAATACATTAAAGCTCAAACGTGGCATAACTATGCAGAGTAGCCAAATTTCACTGAGAACGAAAGGAATGATTACTAAGCAAAGTCGTTAAGTAGATTAGTTTTTTCCATCAGTTTCGATTCCACGAATAATAATTACGTAGGTCGTTTCATACCTGTTTTACATTATAAAGGTAACAAATATCAGATATTAGTGAATTGAGAGTAAACAAGTGGTTCCCGAACTTATGCTATGTATGATTATTATCAACCATATTTGACGGCCTCCATAGTCAAGAGGTAAGGCTCTCGACTACGAATCCGAAGGTAGCGGGTTCTAATCCCGGCGTGCGCGAGTAAATTTTATTCAATAAATTTGTGCTGTTTTACAATTAATTCATTTAAAAATAATAAATACTATATTTACGCACGTTCCATAGTGAAAGATATTCTCAGTATCGCCCTGGTGAAAGACCACCATTCAGAATTTAAAGGTTGCTTGAAATGGCTTTTAGACATGTTTGGCGACCAGATCTCAATAGCCAGGTATTTCCCCACCTTCCTCTTCCCCTTCTCCTTCTCCTTTCCCTCCCCAATACCTTCAGCCTCACAACATTCCCCAATTGAGGATGCCATATTCTGTCACTAGCTCCAGATGGTTGGGATCAGTTGGGACTCTTGTGCAGTATTCATATAAAAAAAAGATATGAAAAGAAAATATTCATATCACTGAACCGCACATTAACGAACACTTCGATGGTTTTAACATGACATGTATGAACAGAGAAAACAGTGATAAGTTAATAAATATATAACGGGAAAGTAAACGGAAGAAGAAGTCAGGGGCGCCCTAGGAAAAGACACAGCAAGTGAAACAAATAGTCAAGACTCAAGTATTTGACTCAACAACAGAAGAGCGTGAACGAAATGAAGAATGTTCGAGTAATAAGAAGGAATAGCCGATTTATAATAATTGCAGGGCTGCCCATTCTCACTACCAACCACTACCATATGTGATGTTAAGTTAGCGAGATAAGAGATATAAGTTAAACGACAGATTGATTTGATCAAATTCAAGCTTGGTTGTTGTTCATGTAGGTTGCGTGAGGTTTAATGAAGATAAAAACAGGTAATAAACCAACCCGAAAGTAATTTTTAAAAACATAATAGTAAACAGTACCGTCAGCAATAAAATTTCAAGTCATAAATAAAAACAATATTAAAAAGCAGGGGGACTCACTCTTGACATCGATGATATATGGACTATAGATTTAGTTTTAATTATGCCAGTCTGACGATGCTCGTGATAGGGTGAAACCGGCCCCGTCAAAAATAAATAAGTGGAAAAAAGTTACAAAGGTTTTTTAATGAAAAAATATAATCTTAAGCTGGAATTCAACCACGAATTGATCATGTTACAAAATTCGAAATAAATAAAAACGGGTGTTTTCTTAACTGAAATAATAATAATCATGCAGTTTCCCCGGAATGGCGGCAGAGAGGATAGGCCGCCACACAATTGAGTATTGAGACACTCGCACACTAATCGCTTCATTCTATTCACGCACCGCCTCATAATGCTTTACTGTTGTATTTTCCTAAAAAAAAATAAAAGTACATCGACTTTTACTAATAATTTCTCAGAACTCAAAATGTTTCACATTTCTAATATGCAAGCACAGTTCTCATATAATCGTGGTACAAATGGAGTTAGGAAGTTTCCCGAGCAGGTGTTATATTCGCGGAAAGTCGCCCAGTTTGAAATTCCATGCCAAAGTTAACCAGAATACCTGACGTTCGACTTGCCAAGTTCCCCATCGCATCGTTCGGGAGAATTCCGGGGGCTGGGACCAGGATCCGTTCGCAGATTTTGCCGGAACAGAGACAGGGCCGGGAATTATACCGAATACTGCGGACACTGGTCTAGGAACTCAGGAGCCGGAAGGACGGTATCATGAAATTCGTAATCTTAAATGGATTCAATAAAATAAGTGTAAGAAATACTAAAGAGATATAAAGTGATTCAGAAATGATACTTAAAAAAAAAGCACTGAAACTTTGAGTATCTTAACTCAAAGTATCGCCCCGGTGAAAGACCATCATTCAGAATCGAAACGTTGCCTAAAATGGCTTAAGCTTAAGCCGTGTTTAGTGACCAGATCGGAATATTCACTTTCTTTCCAACCTTTCCCTTCCCCATCTTCACCCCTTCTCCACTCCCTTAAGCGCCTCACAACATATCCCAATTGGGCATGCCATGGTTCCAGATAGTTGGGAGTAATTTCTCGACGCTTGTGCGGTATCCACAAAAATTTTAAAGCAATACTTAAAACCGTAGTAAATACTTACTCTAGAAGATTACACGAGGCATTATGTGTTTAACTACATACGTATTTTTTAGTATTCACAAATTTACAGACATCGCGATCTGTCAAATGGTTCGGGCGTACGTGATAATCAGTCAAAAACAAGAAACACAAAGAAGATCATATTTCGAAAGAGAGAATGGTAATGAAAATAAAAATAGAAAATACATAATTGAAATTAGGCATCTTCGCGACATTAATTTTCAATAACAGAGTAATAAGTTGATAAATGATGCAAATTATTCGCCTTTAAACAAGCCTTAACGCCAAATGACTGGGTCGTTATTACAGATGTTTTCAGGCGAATAGTTCGGAGACGGGAATAACGATGTTGTTTCATCATCCCGAGGAACAATTCATTACAATTTATGGACAGCACAAACCCCTTTCTTGTTACGTCATTCAAATATCCCCAACGGAGCAGAATCAAACTTACAACCCCAATTAAAATTCAAATTTTCCTTACCGGAATCTACCACGTTGTTTGGATTTTTCCCAAACGCAGCCGGGGAAATTCTAAAAATACTGAAAATGGGGGTTTATCGGGAAAGCATTTAGGAAATTTATTGTGTTGGCATAAGTTTTCCGTCGGTATCGGTGCAAAAAAATATCAACGTGAATGTTTTATGAGACCATTTCGTCTGTGAAATCTTTTTCAATTTATACGCGGGAACATTGGGAATGTAAATCGATGTTGGACCATTCAAACAAACTGAAAAGGTTGCCGATGAAGGCGGGTGAAAAAACACCCCAAGTTGGGTGATATCACTATGGGAATATAACAACTTGTTTGGGTAAATTATTTGCAATGTGGGGCCTCTTGGTCTTAGGAAGGGATCGACCATAATGCACACGTTGATCTATATTACAAGGTGTTAGATTTATATTTAAGAAATTGTGAAAAATCTGTGTGTTTATCGCGAAAGGCTTTTTTGGTTTGGTGTCATGGAATTAGCAGTTTTTTGTCAAGAATTACAAAACCAACCCCATTCTTTTTAGATGACAACGATAGATGACGTTATCATCTAAATAGGTAGGTCATGAGGGATACGAATCCATCATGACCTACGGAAATTTTAAATACTATTTTTTTAATAAATAAAACAAACACTTTGTTTTGAACCGCTAACGTATTTTTAAATCAACACCAACCGATTTCGCTTATCTCAGGTTCGTCAGGGTAAAATTTAAAACTAAAAAAAATACATAGAGTGAGCACATATATACAGGTGAGACAAGATTCAAAATATAATAAGAGAGAGACAAAATATAAAACAAAACAATGGAACAGTAAGAGTTTATTTGATAAATTTGTCAACCAACAGGTAATTGCTTTCTCCATTGAGTGCTGACAACAACCCTGATGTTTGGCAGTGAGGCCTGGAACCAGAAAAGATGGATCATTTGATTTTCGTTTAATTCATTGCCGGCAACCCGGGCGTTTATTGGTATATAGTTAATACAGATACTATACCTACAGGTACTTTACCTGTCTCACTAGACGATGTCCATTCTGAGACAACGTATGCGTTGGGACAATCTTACTGTGATTGAACTCACGCTCAGGTTGGCCAAGTCTGATACGTCGAACCGACTGGTTGAACCCTCCTCGTACGACTGCTGCTAAATGTGGGGACAGAGCTTTAAATGAACTGAGTCAAGATTCTTAGAATGGCCCTCCATTTGGTTGGAGGTGAGAAATCAATTTCTATACCTTAAAGAAAAGTCTAAAAACATGACTATTTAAAATGGGCTATAAACTTTCACGAGATATAAAGCGCACTTCGGGTGATTTCAGTCACTAAACGGCGCTATAGAAAAAAATTAACATTTGATTGCATATAATATGAAAGTATACTTAATGCCGTAGAAATAAGAGCCATTCTCTCTGCGAGTAACAGCGGCGAAACGGTGTGACGATTTGTAATTTTTTTTTAAATATCTAATATTAAATAGCAACACGCTGGTCAAAAAATGTAAATAAACCATTCACGCAAAAACGGGCGGTCCGTTTGATAAATTCGCCGATCTTAACAGACGGATTGCAATCTTTGGAGCACAGACGTCAGGTGGGAATGCTGTTCTTGTTTTACCGGTATTTTAATGGAAGATGAGCTGAGGAACTAGCGTCATTGATCCCTTCGAAAACGGTGCACAGTCGGGAAACACGCCAAACGCGTGCCCAACATTTGCACACAGTCGACATTTGTCACATGAGAACGGGTCGCTTTTACGACTCGTTTCTGTGTTCAACAGCTTGGCTGTGGAATGATCTGCCGGTCTCGGTGTTTCCTCCATCCTACAACATGGGTCTCTTCAAGACCCAAGTTCACTCTGTCCTATCCTCTAAAAGACCCTCCACACAGCATCCCCAAAGATGATATAGGCCTTGAGGGAAATTATTTCCTTTAGGGTCTCCTGTGTAGAGTTATCGTAAAAAGAAAAAGCAGCACTCCAAATTCTTTTTTTTTGTGATATCAGCGCCATCTCGCGGCAATGGAAGAAAAAATATTTACAAACCTAAAACGTTGATAAAATATGTAAATCCTTATCGTTTGTTGCGGCTAAATTATTCACAAAGCAATCCGACTTTCGGCTGCGCTCCTCTCCTTTATTTCACCCCGGTATGTCTGACGGCTGAGCGGGAGCTGTCAGTCTCGTAGAGTGGTGTGATTTATGGCAAACAATCCTAGCTTTGTGCTTTGCCCTTCATGTATGAGGGATGTTAGTAGAGAGGTTATGCGGGAAGATTGAAAAAAAGTAGAGTGAAACGGTGCAGCCGGAATGTGCCGGGCGCCAAATGAAACAAAGGTGGATGGTGGATGCGAAAGCATGATCAACGTATTGACCCTTTCCGCCTACCCGGATGTTTGGGAATACGGTTCACGGAACATTGACGCGTAGTAAATTGAGTATCGTTATGAACATATCGTTAGAACATTATTTAATTTAACAATGCAGTCTTGGGCAAATCATTTGCCGGCATCTGTGTTTCGCACCTCCTACTAAATGGTTACTTTTAAGACCCAGGTTCACTCCTTCCTTTCATCATACATACTATCCACGCAGCACTAAAAAAGTGACAGAGACCTTCAGAGAAATGATTTCCCTCAAGGTCTCCTGCATGTCATCAAACATTTTAAAACCTTTATTTTATAACAACATGCCAACCAATTTCGGCAAGAAATTTCAATTATCAATTTCGGATTGTGCCGTAACCGGTTAGGAAGTTGCTGAAAAATAAGGAATGTACACGAAGGTAGTAGTATGTTTAAATACTATATCATAAAAATAAAATATAATAAAATTTTACGTAAACGTATGACACGTAAAGTGTCAGGCACGACAAAATTAGTTGCTTACATTATCTATGAACACATTCACACATGGTGTAATGTGAATACTCCCTTCTGTGCCGTGTCTGCTACTGTGCGTGTCTGTACTGAACGGTGCCGGCATATGTGAATAAACCTTTAAGGTTAAGGTAAAATGATCAACAGACAATAAAAAACTACTTTTTATAAGTACATTAAGACCGTCCGTTATTTTTTTTTTATGTGACACCTCACAAATATCGCTAAGCGTTTGGGCAACGTTGTGAGGCGGGTTAAGTACAGGAGGCGAGTTATTTGCGAAAAACCAATGTAGATGATCTTTGACCTGTAATACCTGAAATTGCCCTGCTGATATTTTTAGGATTTCATCAAATACTTTGTTATGTAACGAAAGGTTGACCCTGAGATGAGTTCTAGCTAGTCGTCTTGGCAAAAAAGCCTGGCAAGCAACCACATCATTTCCCTCCATAAATTAACCAATCAGGCGATTCGAGCGCCCAATTAAACCAATCAGATCATAAATTAAGAAAACAGGAGCATGCGACACGAACGCCCACGGCGGTGTGGGACCGCTCCTGGCCGCCCTTCACACTTCCCGTCTGGAACCTGAAGAGATAACTACCTCTCTGAACTGCGTCTCTGAAAAAGAGGCGGCCATTTTTGTTATTATTTATTTACGAGCAAGTACAATGCAGGCGGGCTGACACCCGCAGCTAGACTTGCCTCTTGCTGTCTAAGCACTCAAGTAGTGTCATTCTCAGTGTGACGATGTCCGGCCTTGGCGTCATAGCCAGCCACCCCGCCATTCGACCTGAACACATGTAAGCTGAATTCCCATCTGCCCATAATGTGTTGATTTAATCCCTTGTTTCATCTGCATAACTCGGTTAGAGATACCAATCAGAAAGAGAGAGAGAGAGATTACAATAGAATCCTGCCTAGATTAAGACCCTTTTTTTACTGTCTATACGGATATTCTTAACCCATCATGTTTGTCTGAGTTTCAATAAACACCGAGTTTGAAAACACTTCCCTGTACTAATTTAACGTAGAAATAGAAACGTCCTCAACCCAATTATAAGATTGCGATCGATTCGCGACCCTGTATGATAAGAAGTTGATGTCCCCTGCCGATCTGAGCTAGGCTAATGTCCGGAGCAGACTTCAACATCGAGGAAACCACCTCCAGGGTAAGTCCTGCAGATTGTAATTGTCTCCCATAACTTCCCCTGTAACCCAACCTTCCTCTTCCCCGTTTCCCCTCTCCGTGATACTCCCAGTTTACACCACACTGGCTTTCCAACTTAGGGCCTTTCCTGCAACCTAACCTTCCCCATCCTCTTCCCTTATTTACACAACAACTTATTTGTAACATCGAACCGTACATGTACACAAAAAATTTCAACAATTTGTAAGAATTATTCCTGCCTTTGGGAGCATTTTTTTTTTGTAGTTTGACTGGGCTAATAGAAATGATTTCTGTCCACTAGGAGCCTCCACCTTTTTAAAGTTAACTAACTAACTAACCATCACGCCGTTTCCCCGCAGGGGTAGGCAGAGGACGGACCGCCAAACAACTCGATCTTGGCATACACTTCTTGCTTCACTTTCACACAACGTCTCATGCATTCTCTTCTGTTATTCCGACTTCTGACATGGCCCGAGTCAAGTATTTGATTCAATTGATCGTGCCATGTCTTCCTCGGTCGTCCCCGGCTATTTTTTCCATTCACATTCGCGTCATATATTCTCCTTACACTCCTTTCTTCGTTCATTCGCTCTACATGACCTAACTATCTAAGGGTCCCTTTCTTAATCTTGCCCATTACACTTACATCAGCCTTGCATTCTTAACGAATCTCAACATTTTTCACACGATCATACATGGTTTTACCACACATTCGTCTCAGAGATCTCACCCTTCTACTTTCATCCTTCCTCTGCCAGTTCCATGCCGCACTGCCATACATCAGAGTTGGTATCAGCACTCCATTGTGGACTGCTAGTTTAGCTTCTTTGGACAACTTTTTATTTGCGCCAACCGTGTTCAGTCCTTCTTAATGGACTTTCCTGCAATCACCCTTCTTTCAATAGCCCTATCAGTCTTTACATCTCTCGTAAACATTACAATGGGCTATTTGCAGCGCGGTATAGAAATTGCCTTGTAAATCATCCATTTTGATGCAGACTATCGGACGACTTGGAGAGAAACATAGATAAGAAAAAGAGGATTATGAGTCGTGATATTCACGTTTTCGCCAACCAAAACAAACTCTGTTAAAATAATAATATTCACAGACATTCGTTTAAACCTCATAAATATTTCGTTTTAATTTTGAAAAACCCCAGTAAAATTAGGGATGGAAAACGAACTAAAAAACAATAATAGAAAACATCCCTTGAATGGAGCTGCCAATTTTACTTTTTTAATACACAACGAGGCCGTTAGTTCCAAATGGTGACGCAGCCGTATGTGGAAAGCAAAGAGGAAAAGCTCGAATAAATGTACTGACACGTGAATATTTGGCTCCCAGTGCGGGTAAGTGCAATTTCCTGTCAAAAATTGGAAAACCATATATGAATAAAATCACGTATCCTTTCCTCTTCAATGCAAATGGAACGTAAAAGAGGACTATGTGCGTTATTTTAATGAAACATCCTTTTTTGAGAATGTTTTTTATTTTTCCCGAATACCTTCAATACACACCAAAAAACTGTGATACTTCATACTCTGTTGCGGCCTAATGATATGGTTTTGTAAATAACTCAGCGCTCATTCATCGAATACTAGATACTCTCAGTACAGCCCTGGTAAAAGACAAAACAAAATCACATAACTCATACTTTACAGAGCGGTGAAGACCTTCCGAGAAACACAGACTAATATAAAAGAAGAGAAAAATGTGTTTAAATTCAAGAACGAAGTTACGAACTACGTGAAGTGTAATTCTGCAATCTGTAAGTTTTAATTGGCGATTGTTAAATAAACTGATTTCTTTTTTGTATTTCTTACAACCTTATATTAGAACTTTTGTAACCATTGTACATAGGTACTATTTTAAGTTAAATAAATAAATTTTATAAAAGACGACCATTCAGAATCAAAAGAATGTACGGTGTTTAGTAGTCTGAATGGACAGGTACTTCCCAATCGTCTTGTTCTGCATCGAAACATGCCAAAGTAACACTGAGTCCTCACTGTCAGTTTTCACACTTAAAAAAAAGGTTTAACACTCCTAATACAGATGACAAAAATATCCATCATAATATTAAATTATAAAATTTAAAATAAGTCTGACATTGCCTGCAGTGGGGTGAAAACAGTACGGCCACAAATAAATAATCCGAAGAAAATAATAAAGGTTTTTAATCATAATAATACAAAAGATCTCTACCGCAAATGAATGGCTTCAAAAAGAGAAGAAGCATTATTACGTAAATTTAAAAGAATAAGGAGCCCATCATGTAGCCGTTGTATTCGCCGAGAATAACAAGTGAATTAATATCAGTAATCAAGATTCTCTTCAGTATTCCGAGAAGGCCCAGGTAATCGAAGGCCTCCCACAAATAACAAATATTTTCATTCCCAGTTAGAAGGCCATCGATAATAAAGCTCGATTAATACGAGCCCTCTCACGACATTAGGCGCGCAGTTTTATTCTCACATAAGGGGAGAAAAACAAACATTTTCTCAGAGGGGAGGCGTATATGTATTACGTTCGACCGAATGTTATATACGTACGCTATACTGCGTATACTCAAGACTTCGGGCAGGGGAAAGAAAATAAAAAGAAAACTGGGGAGACGAATTTAAAACTTTTATAATAATCCCGACCTTTTAATGGCCGCGGTAGCGTATTTGAACTTGATACAAGACGATGGAGGTACTATTTTCCCATCGCAGAGCAAAATTATAATGATAAGATAATTTAATATTTCATGTATATAAAACCGTATCCATTCCAGGGAAAAAGTCATACATATATATAATTTTGTGGATTAGGAGCACGTCACAGGTTGTCGAAAACTGAACACCAGAGAGCTCACGATTCTAATAAAAATGAATAAAACGGTTGTTGCATTCTGATATATATATATATATATATATATATAAGACCATAAACTTATATGTTTTTTTAAATCATTGAATAAATCTCAAATGATATATGAAAAAGAAAAGGCGCGGAAAATAACGTAACTGCCGCATCTGAGACTCGACACAGGACTTCACGGTCTATCCAGGACCTCCGCTCTAACTATTACGATTATACTTATAAGCTTCAATAAGTTATTTGAACAAAAATTTAATATTAAAGAAAATGGTTTGACAGATACCGTAAAAAGAAAAATAATTTAATATAATCGAAAAATTTGTGCCAATCTTGAAGAGAGAGCGTATTTACTAATTACGTCTACCTGACATCTGTAGGACAATGTTATAACTAACTAACCATCACAGCGTTTTTCCGCAAGCAAAGCCAGAGGATGGCCAAATGATACTATCTTAGCATTGGCTTCACTTAAATCCATGCATTTTTACGTCTGGTAAATATTCTTCCGTTAATATACTTCTTTTCATGACCGGACTGAATTATTTGATTCCCTTGATCGTACAACGTCTTCCTAGGGCATTTCAGACTTTTTCTACGTCCAAAAATATAAAACTACTATGTCCGAAAATCGTGAAAATATAAACTAAGTACTGGAGGGTAAAATTTTTGATTTCACTCTGATATTTCATCAGAAAATGTCCAATTACTGCACAGTGTTCATCAAACCCAAGAACTTTCAGTACATCAAGAAACAGAATTTCTTTCCCGTATTTTTTCGGGTTTCAGTGCCCATCGTCGTGAACGATCCGGGATGCCACTTAAAGAAATGGGGTCTGGGACACTGTGACGACTCGGTACGATAAGGGGAGATTTATTTGATAGTTTTGTTTAGGTATATAGGTACTCGTGTGATGAAAGAAACGATGGAATTGTTGTGACTGCGAAAAAGCATTCAGTACTCTCTGCCAACTCTGCGGGGAGCTTCAGTGTTAAAGTAGTGTAGTTCTCCGTAAATTCTCCTTCCGAGATAGAAAGAATAATTAATGGATAAGAGGAGCCAATCCAAGATAGCCGATATTATAACAGCCTCCAAATTCAAGTGAAACTATGCAGGGCATGTGGCACGACCTACAAATCGATAATCTTTGGAATCACATTATCATCGGATGACATTATTGGTTGACAAGAAGAGGCAGAGGTCGTCCGAAGATGAGATGTTGTAACGATTTTAAGAGAACTGCTGGCTTCGGATGGGTGAGACGTGCCAAAAATCGGGAAAAATAGAAAAATTATGGGAGGCTTCTGAGGCTGATGTCCAAAGCTGGACGCCAGAATGCTCACAAAGAAAAAATACTTTTTGAGAAAGTGTGGCAAAAGAGTAAAATGTATATTATTTTTCCTTCACGTTTGACAAAACTCGCAAACGATAAAATAATAAATGACAAAAAATGCTAAGCGTAGCAAGAGCGATTCAGAAGGCCCCACTTTGTAAATATAAGTCTGAAATAAAATGGGTATACACACAACATGCTATTTTCTCCTTGATTAGGTTTATATGGTTACTTTCTTCGCTAGGCGAATGCGAAGCCTCGGTCCAATAAAGACCATTGCCGATCGTCCTACCCATTATCGCACGATATAAATAAAGACGCCCTTTTTATGTGAGAGGAAATATCTGGAGTATAGATGAAAAATAAATGGATGGAAGGAGTCTGGGATGACCCAGAAGGTATTCTACGATCAAGTGAGTGAGTAGATACATGTCAATAGTCATCATAATAAAAGACTATGTATGAATTTGGACGATGTGAAGACAGAGCTATATGGGATTCCATCCAATCTGCGTGGTCCGTCGGAAAATGGCGTGATAGATTTTTAATTAGCAAGGAATGTTCAACGCTCGTCTGTATGCGGTGCCACCAAATACTGTCATATCACTCTTCTTCTACGTGATTGCCTATACTGGGTTTGAGTAACAGAAACAGTTCAGTTGAACAGTTGTTATGGTATATAAGGCACTGAACAAGCTGACACTCACCGTACTTAACTGATATTTGCGTGAGGGAGAATCTTACTCAAAAGAAATTCACGCTCAGGTCGGCCAAGTCTGATGCGTCGAACAGACTGGTTGAACCGCCTCGTACGAATACTGCAAATTTTTGGGACAGAGCTTTCAATGTACTGAGTCCACATTCCAGGAATTATCTTCCATTTAGTATGAGGTCAGAAAGCAATTTCGAAACCTTTAAAAAAAAGTATAAAAACATATCTATTTAAAGGCGGCTACAAGCTTTAACAACAAAATGTAAAGCTTCCGTGAGATGATTTTAGTCACTAAACGAGGCTATAGAAAAATTGATCAATTTATTATTGTTATATATATTAGGTCGAATTCCACTTCGAACCGACAGTTTTCAAAATATTAAAATGCTTTACTAAAATTTCGGCACGCTTTTAAGATATCATATTAGCATATAACCGAGCGGAAGTTCAAAATAATCAAAGCCTAACTTGTGCGGGTTATTAACCGGAAGTACTCACCGATAAAAAAAACATCAATTATAATTTATGGGGGGTGATTTTAGATATTTCCTGAGGACCTACGTGCGTACATTAATTGAGCAATTAGTTGCTCATTTGATTCACTCTGTTGATAGAGGAAATGGCTTCCAGTGCCTCCAGCCTTTGCTTGTCTCCGCTTTGGACGGCAATAAAAAGGAATTACCGCAGTGTCTGTGTAGAATAGTAATGTATCCTGGAACGAAGGACCATGCAAGCACTCCAATACCAACAAACTGGTTTTTCGAAACGAATTATATATAATAAATTAATAAGAATTGCTTTGTTTAATCCACTGTTTTTAATATATAAATATCTACGTGTTTCAAAAGCAAAGCTTCTCTCATCACGATAAACAATTTATTATATTTTGTAAATAGTTTATTCTAATGAGGGGAGCCTTTTTTCGGAAATATGTAGTTATTTATATAATAAAAAACAGTGGTTTCAAAAAAGAAATTATAATTAATTAATTAATATTATCTTTTGAAGAAATTATATATATCATATTACAATGAATCTAAATAAAGACTGTAAACAGTTATAGTATTATCGAGTAAATCATTCCGGGCTGCAGCTGACTTGTTACGAGCTATTACGAGCTGCAGCCTGCGGGGTTAAGACCGGCATGACGGCACCACAAGAAAAATTAGGTACCTACTTTGTAATCATAGTGATTTTTTAAAGACTAACATGGGCCGAGGATATCGAAGTAAGACAGGGACTCCTGGGACGTATTGTCTTATCAATGGTTTATTGCCAAACCTAGTAAAAGTGGATTAACATAATTAAAGGGCATGGAGGATATCGAGAGACAAAGAAGAGTGACATTCATTAGAGCGGGTATGCTGTCAAGTATCAAGGCATTTTCACTTTTGCAGCACAAACGTCAAAAGAATTCTGCACGTCTCTGTACACGTCAGAACTGTGGGTAGATTACACGGAATCCCAATGGGTTAAGTTAAGTCACCCACAATAATGCATATCGCAACTATTCTGCGAGTCTCCCCAAATACCAAATTAACAAATTGCAATCAGTATTCAACGCTGCAGCAAGGCTTATCACCGGCGTATCTAAATATGCTCACATTTCAGAGCATCTCAAAAATCTCCACTGGCTTAAATGTCCTGAAAGAATCCAGTTCAAGCTCTGCTGGATGGTATTTAAGTCACTTAACGGAATGGCTCCGGCTTACTTATCAGAACTGTGTATTCCCGAAAATACCAACTCACGGCAGTCCACCCTTAGGTCAGCATCGTCATCAGCTATCGGCAGGTTAAAGGAACCAAAGCGCACACCTAATACTAAGTTCGGTGATCGTGCTTTCGGAGTGTCAGGACCTAAACCCTGGAATGAACTGCCGCATGACTTAAGAATTATCAAAGACTCAACAGAATTCAGAAGTAAACTTAAAACACATCTTTTCAGACAATCGTATCCATAAATTCACCTGTAAATTGCTTAGCTAGGCTGGCCGGTTAGTACTTACCTAAAGTCATTAAATAAAATAAAAATATAATTAAAAATTCACGCATCGGTGCGTCAAATGCGTCCACAGCCCGCAACACTGTAAACATCCAAAGTGTAAAATAAAAAAATAAAAAATAAATAAATAAAAACGTTAATATTTATTAAAAGCTTCTAACGCCGAGTAAAGTAATTTTATAGATATTTTCGAGTCCTAAAATTCATTTTATGAATACTTTCCATTCCTAAAATTAATACCAATAATTCAATAAATACCAACTCTTCTTGTGCCACCGATCATCTAATAAATGTAACATCAATAGAAAAGGAGAAACAAATAACCATGTAAAGCTATCATCTCTATAATTAAATTTTTCTAAAACTGTGTTCATCTGAAGCGACCTGCCAGGTAAGTATGTTTTCTGTATCTGTCTGTACATAATTAGTTAAGAAATATTTGTACAGCGCCCTTGAGGTGATTTTTCACAAAAACGGCGCTATACAAGTCATCCAACTATTATTATTATTATTACCCAGATACTGCAGCGCTCCGGAAATTTTCCTGGAGGGATGAATTCACTCTTACAGAGCACTTCTCGGCCACCGCATAGGAAGCTTGTGGCGGAGACTAGACCGATCCAAGAATACCATCATCACTGCCATGGCTTCATGGATGGAGTCCATGGATGGAGCCCCCTGGTGTTCCGGAGACGGAAGAACGTCAAATATCCGTCAAAAATGTTTTTTTCTTTCTTATCAAATATACTTATTCTACTATTTTGCATTTTGTATTGATAAACTGTTTTCTTTTATTTTTGCTTAAATTATGAACTGTAAGCGACCATTGTCGTTACAAGACTGTAAACATGTAGGGTGCTGGTCAAGTCACTTTCTATGCTTCTGGGGGTACGGGGCCGACTCTCCTTGAGGCAGGTTCAGGAATCCTTCAGGTGGGAGGCAGGAGAAGTGAAAGACTTTCTTACAAGATGTGACTGGGTACGAGTCACGATTGCTCGTCCGAGTGTGACTGGGGTTAGTTGCATTGTCGAAAACCCGCAACACGGTATCGTGCTGTCGCGGGGTCGGATGTGTTATCGAAGTGATAGGAAAGTCTGCCACACGGTACTGGGCTCCCGCGGAGTCAATCTATTATGGAAATTTCCAATCACGTCGATAACACTATGAGATGAAACAAATGTTATAAATCTTACATAAGTACAATGGCACGAGATAATAAGGTAATGGTACAATATAAATTACGAAGATAACATAATGTCGCAAAATTAGAAAGAATCATGATTATTACGAAGAAACGATCACGTCGGTTACAATGAACTGTATCTTTTTATGTGTTGTGATTGTCGTTTTTTACGTACTGCATTATACTCGGAAGCGGTCCTTATTGTCAAAAAAAAATATTTGAACAAATATTCGATATTTTATCTATGAACATAGACGGAAAAAAGATAATGCGAATAGTGTTCAAATATCACTTTTAGAAAAAACCAATTGTTCAGTAGAAAGAGAAAACCACGAAACAATGCGGTCCATACAATATGTCATGTTATAGATACATGAATTTTTATTTTTGATACTGACAAATTCGTGGTGGAATAATGATTTATTAAAAATGATGATGGTATAATGATTTATTAAAAAGAAATTAAAACATTTTTCCGTTTTTTTTTTAATTTTTGACCTGACCGGTTTTAGTCTAAAATCAGAATATTTTAAAACGAATAGAAAATGTATATTAAATCATAGATTACCTGGTAGTCCAAAAATGATATATATATATATATATACACGAGTATATATTAAAAGTGTGTTTTTTTATAAGTTATAATAAATCATTACAGGTTTTTTAAAATACACATAAAATGTGATTTCAAAAAAGACATTAAAGACAAAAAAAAACAAAAAGTACCTACACATAAATGAGCCTAAGATAAAAGCCAGTTATTTAATTATTTTATCTTACAAACAGTTAAATGTGTATTTTAATACCGAGCCCATAAGTTTTACAGACTTGAAGTTAGGAACTGGGCTCACATTGACAAACCAGGCCGTCAGTACTTATTTGTGGGGTATTTTTATGCGTAGGGGGTGCCAACAAGATCAGGGGTTGTCAGCGAGGGGCAGGGGTCGTTATGGGGCAGTTATACAGGGGAACAAAAGGTTGGCGAACTCTTAACGACGATATTACTTTTCGTGCGCGCTATAAAATTTGCTTCACTATATGAGATTAAAATCGTCATGATAATAATGCAGGACATAAACGGGATATTTGAGCGCATTGCGTGGCTATGCAGCTTTTGGAAAATGTGCATTAAACATTTTAAAGGCCCTTCAAACGAGGAATTCTAAAACCATTCTACCAAACAAACATCAAAAAGCCTATAACAGATTGCATTAATGCTTACGTAGGTTGGAAAAGGTACATTTCAGAGGCTTTTGAAAATAGGATTTCAAAAATCATTGAACCGATCCATTTTTCAAAAAGCAATAACAGGTAGAGATAGTGTGCAGCTTGTCGAAAATGAACTTATTTTATGTGAATACTGCACAAAAGTTCCAACTGTCCCGAGCCAGTGGGACTACAGTATATTGTGAAACTGAAGGGAATAGGAATGGAAAGGAAATGAAGAAGATAACAATTGTGAAGTATCTTGCTAGTGAGATCTGGTCACTAAACACGATTATTGTCATTTCATTCTGTGAATGGAGGACTTTCATCAGGGCGATCAAATCGAACACTGTGATACATAATAACATCATAAAGGACATTCAAAAGAGGGTTTCTAAAAGCCAATATCGACTGTCACATTATACAATAAAAATTCAGGTTTAATAATAATAAAAAAAAATCTTTATTGTAATTAACTTTGCAACTATAACTAAAATACGTGTATAATAAAGTGAAATAGAACATAATATATGACAGTAGGTAATATGTAAAGAATAGAATTGCATAGTTATAAGTCGAGGTTTCACATAACCCGCCCCACTAGGCCAGTCTGTGTTAAGGCAGAAATTTTGCATATTATTTCATAATACCTATGAAATAATATGCAAATACATAATAAAACATGTTCAATAAATGATTAAATCGTGACATTATAATGAGTAAATAATTTTAATCAATAACAAACACACGTCCAATCACCCATCGTCCGTTCAGACAGGGGAATCAAACGTACTGCCCGTTTTTGTACAAATAGGTAGGTATATACAAGGATTTATTTCAGGTGTCCGGGGGCTCAACACCATAGGTAGCCAGCTAACTGTTGCATGTGTAAAATAATAATAATAATAATAATGATAATTTATTTATTCCGGAATGTGGGGAGGTTAGTGGGACAAATAACATAGATAATATATATTCATAAAAATGAAAATGTAAAAGAGAACAATGAGGTTGTCTCCTAGTTTATTTATTTTTTGAAGAAAATGCATTATATTTAAAGAGTTTATAACGAGAGAAAATTCTGACGAATGAGCTTTCAAAGTGAACTTTGGAAAAACGAACACCAATGACATCACGAGTCTCCATTCAATACAATTCTACCGATACTACCGTGCACATGATATCTTTGGCCGGGCCAGTCATTTTATTATCGAAAATTATCGCCATTTGACGGCTTATCGGTACTATGTGGTATTTTTCAAAAAGTCAATTGTCCTCAGCATACTCTGATTAATATGATACATCTGTAAATAATATGAAATTCCATTGTAGGAGGCAACCTATTTGCGTGGTGTTATTTGCGAAGTGTGCATTGGGTTTGCATTCAAATATTTTTGGCAAATTCGTAAAATGCATAATCTCATTTCTTAATATTCGACAGTTTTTTTCACAAATCCGAATCACCTCACACAGTCCGCGATATCGATCTATGTATGCCAGTTTTTGTTGGTTCCATATAAATGGTATACAGGTGTACCAGGACGTACTGGACAAACTTTAACTAGCGATTCCTGGGCTTATTTGAAGTGAAAAATGTAGATGGAATTTTGGTCCCCGGTAACTTTCTTTATTTTTTCATCATAAAACATAAGTATTGGAAATTTAGAGTCGGGTTGGGAGTTGGACGTTTACTCGCCTGGGTGAACAATGACGACAGGTGATAGATTTTTTTTTACAGTATTTGGAAAAATAAACAAATACATTACACCAACCAACATGCCATCTACTTTTTTTTACTCCAAGCTCGGGAATCACTGGTTAAAGTTCGTCTGTTACTATGTGATATTTTATAGCATTATAGATGGCCTTTGAAATGATTTTTCAGTAAAAAAAGGGGTGTAATTACGAAGGATTATTAGGACCTAAATTTTAGGGCTAGAAAGATGTTGAACATTTACGCTCAAGTACATTTCCATGAATATTAATAGCACTTTCAACTATTTGAGTTGAAACTTTGCCATTTGCATTATTAATCAAAGAGCCCGAAGCAAAGGTCGTAGTCCACTGTGAAGTGACCAGTCAGAATGTAATGTGTGTGGTGGTAATATTGCTAATATGGAGGCTGTTTGGACCAGACGATAAATGAGATTTCCCAAGCGTAGAAATATTTTAATTTGCATTCCCTAGACTTCGAATATCAAATAATTAATACGCTACATACCCCTTCAGCACAGAAACAATCCAAACATGTACGAGTATATAAATGAATGAATTACATTTTTAGTGTGTTATTTTTGGATAGAAATCAGAATATTTCAGGTAGGTACGACATCTATTTTAATATGGTATATTTAATTAATTATTAAAAATAATATAAATAATTCTCAATGAAACCGAGACAGAAGAACAGACAGAAAATAAACAAAAATATTCCTTTATAATTTCTTCAAACGATTGGTAACTTTGTGGCGTCATTATTAATGAAATAATTAAAAATGTACTTTGTTTACACCACTTTTATAAAAATAAATAAATATCTCTACATGTTTAAAAAATTTAAAATTTTTACATAAAAATACAACCGGTTTACAATTAGATAAATTTTAAATTTTAGAAATAAGAAAAAGTATTAATAGCGAATTAAATTTAATAAATAATCTTTTTTTTTTAAATAGCTATCTTTTAAATTTATTTTCATGTTAGTATTAATAATAATAATATTTTTTAAATTTTAACTTCTAATTTAAATGTATTATTCAGTGTTTTTTAATTATTTCGTTATTAGCAATTTTGATCAATTACTTACCTACTTTAATTCATTTTTGTTTATGATTATATTTTGTATATTCTTAAATTATTGTTCTAATTTTTATCATTTGTCTATACTTGATTATTTTTCAGTATTCATATATTCCTGAGGATGATAGCATTGCTATCGAAACATGTAGAGATATTTATTTATTTTTATAAAAGTGGTGTAAACAAAGTACATTTTTAATTATTTATGAAAATATTCCTTTTTCTTTTCTGCATCTGTGGCACATTTTCAATGAAAATTATTAATATTATTTTCAATAATTATCATGACAATGCAGCAAAAGCTTTAATACGTTAATTATTATCAACACTATCGCCACCTACTATAATTTTATAGGAAAGGGACGTAGATTTTCTACCAAGGAACTAGTTACTTCTTAGATTATGATCAATGTGCATTATTCGTCACACACTGCACACATAAAAAAATCTAATCAACTCACCTATGTATATGCCATTTCCCCGCAGGGTTGGGCAAAGAGGGTGAAACGCCATACAAATCTGTACAACAAACTTTTTATTTCATCCACATATATACATCGTCTTGTACACACACTTTTGTTATTCCGATTCAAGTATTTGATATAATTAGTCGTATTATATCGTCCTGCGACATCTTTGATATCTCGTTCCATCCACCTGAACGACATATATTTCGTGATTCTCATATTGTATCAAATGTTACATTTACTGATATCTCTTTCCATCCACTTGCACGTTATACATTTAATAATTCTAATATTGTGTCAAATGTTGCATTTACTAATATCTCATTCCATCCACTTGCGCGTCATATATTTCATGATTCTCATATTGCATTAAATATTATGTTTACTGATATCTCCTTCCATCCACTTGTACGTCATACACATTTAATACAGTATGATTCTCATACTGTATTAAATGTGACATTTACTGATATCTCCTTCCATGGACTCGCACGTCATATATTTCATGATTCTGATACTGCATTAAATGTTATATTTACTGATATCTCCTTCCATCCACTTGTACGTCATACATTTCATGATTCTTATAGTGTATTAAATGTTACATTTACTGATATCTCCTTCCGTCCATTTGTACGTCATATATTTCATTATTCTCATATTGTGTTAAATATTGCATTAACTGATATCTTATTCCATCCACTTGCACGTCATATATTTCATGATTCTCATACTGTATTAAATATTACATATATTGATATCTCCTTCCATCCACTTGTACGTCATATATTTCATGATTCTCATATTGTGTCAAATATTACATTATACTGTTCAAAGTGTACTGAGGTAATATTGATATAAACATTTTATTTTTTTCTTAAAATATATACTACATCCACTTCATCCCGTAATTGATTGATATTTTTGGTTCTTTCTTTGTAACCCTGCAGGTTATACGTTATACATGAAGCATGCTGCTTAGCAGGCAGTCCCGTGACACGGGAATACCTGTCCGTGACGTGAACACAATATCATGACATGACATGGCCGTGACATGTCGAGTCGAGCGGCAATAATAATAATTGGAAACATGTCCCGCGTTCGGCACTAAATGGGAATAGTGAATCCTGTGAACAAAGGAGTTCGGTAGGCTTCGTAGCAAAGCGGTAGGAGCTGTGGCTCTAGATCAAAACCTGGGCAATGAAAGTAAAACGACGTATTTAATCTACTAAATACTGACGTGGTCTCCAAACTTGACTACTGGAATAGTTTATATGTGCGCTAGTTCGCATGAGGGGGAGGGTCGTCGAAGAGCGATTCGGAATATGATAAACATAATAATTTTGAAGAAAAAAATATTTATTAAAATAACCCGATTTTTTTTCTCGGCGTCTTAAAGAAAAACCTTCAAAGTTTTTTTGAGGATATTCAACATTTAAAAATATTTTGTAAGACATCCGTAGGACGGTCTGAAAGGGTTCATATTTCTCATTTGATTATGATAAATTCTAAGCCTACGTAAAATAAAAAAAAATACGTAATAAATATTTATCTCTTTATTAATTGATAAACTAAAGTTCTTAAAAACTTAAGACAAGATTTTTGTGCATAGCGCAAAGGGTAAAAGTACCCTTTGCGCTATGCACAAAAATCTTGTCTTAAGTTTTTAAGAACTTTAGTTTATCAATTAATAAATATTTGACAAGTCGAAGCAATTTTCACCAATAAAATGTAGACATAATTTGTCTCGACGCCATCTATTTGAGGGATTTAGCCGTTACAAGCCTTTCTCATACTAATAAAGTTGGTTGTTTACAGGTGAAAATATAATAAAAACAGTAATTATTGAATGGAACACTAGTATATATTGATTAACTTGGCGGGTTTGCGATAAGCCGACGTAGCTCAACGGTAGAGCATCTGACCGGACATCAGAAGGTTGCAGGTTCGAGTCCTGTCGGCGACATTTATCTTTGCTCGGAAAGGTTTTTTTCAATTTGGATGAGTGTTTCAGGCTAATAATTATTGTTTATAAGA
>JAHDVE020003754.1:32500-35934 GCA_022606495.2 Halesus radiatus | reverse complement strand
AAACAAAACGTTAATATCATAATTCACGATAAAAAACGTCTCAATGAAAACAGTAAACAAACTGAAGTGTACTCTAATGAACTCTTCTTCCGAAATTAAATACCTCGGTGTGATCATTGATCAAAACTTAAAATGGAATAGACACATCACAGAGCTTGTATAGAGAATAAGGAAATGCGTATCGTTAGGCAAAGAAATATTTTAAATATGAAAATAATCAATAATGCACGATATTATTGGTTGGGGAGGATTTTATAAAAATAAATTAAATTCAGTAAAAGTTTCTCAAAGAATCACCATAAAAACGATACTTCAAAAAAATTCCACCTTCTTAATGAATTCACTTTTCACACTATTTCCAGAACCAAACGTTGAAAATATATTTAAGCAAGTTACCATTATAAAAACGTGTAAAGAGAAAAATCTTATTAATACTCTAATTTCTTTCATTAATAATAGTTGTTTTTATTGAACAACAATTATACAGTTTAAGGGCGAGAGGGACGTCGGAGAGTTATTATTTATTCATTCAAAATAATGGTAGTATTATTACGCAATACGATAAATATAATGTTTTTAAATAGAAAAACATTTATTAAATATTATATGAATTTACGTAGGCTTAGTATTTATCAAAATCTAATCAGAAATATTACTGCTTTTCTGACCGTCCCATTGTATGTTTTACAAAATATTTAAAATACGAATGTTATTTTTAAAGTGGAGAAAAGTATATTTAATCTTTTCTCGTTGCGTTTTTCTAAATAATAATAATCAAAGATTTGTAATCCGCATTACAAAAAAAAAAAAACATTAAAGTTACGTACTGTTCATGAAAAAATTAAACTACACACTGTTTTTTTTTTTTAATTTATCTTATCGACACGTTACAGAAAAACCTTCACAGCATTTTTTAAGGATATTCAACTTTTATAATGTTTTTGTAAAACATGCGTAGAACGGTCAGAAATATTACACATTTATATTTTGATAAATGCTAAGCTCATGCAAATTATAAAAAAACGTAAGAAATATTTTTCTCCTATGTTTATCGTGTTGCACAATAATATTATCATTATTTTCAATTAATAAATAATAAAGTCACCCAAATTAAGTTAAAAATTTGCAAAACTAAAAAAAAATATATATTTAAAATACAAAACAAAATCTAAAAATAAAATTTTTCATACTAATCCAAAAACAAAATGCTAATGTGACGTCAAATGTTCAAAACGCAATGGTACCAACAAAACACGGTGTTTTGATAAGCTCATTTTTTATGCACTTTTAAATAGCGACTTATAAATTCTACGTATAATTATATATAATGAAAGTTATATATTCAGAATCGGCGTTTTCTGGTATATATTAATGTATAATTTTAAAGACATTATATTTTTCACTGGAGTTCCTTATTCCCATTTTTTGGTGTTCTTTCCCAGCGTTAGGAAAATTTTTAACCTGCAGGCTGTAGCTCGGAAAAACAAGTCGGAAATTTACTAGTATCACTGACCTAATTCTCTTAACAACGTCCACTGATCTTCCACTAAATTTACAGTTGGGTCATTTTTTGCTCCTTATGATAAGATATGTCCAAGATTTCGATCAACTTTAGAAAACTGAGGGAAAATTAACGACCTAACCTTTTTATTAAAATTATTAAATTGTAAAATCGATTGTTCTGAACTCCTCCATTTAATCAACTTAAATATACCTAAGCGAACTACAAGACAAACATTAACATCTTACATATGTATATCCCGTTCCAACTATAGGTTGCATTCCCCAATTCATCGCTTACACCTTCTTGGCAACAAATACTTATTGATGAAAACGAATTATTTCTACATAGTTTATAAATTATTGTTAACTACAACTTTTTACACTATTTACTTATTTGTTATTAATGTTTATATTGACGTTATGGATAATGTGTGATTTATTTTTTCTGTTTCTTTATATTCCCGTGTGTTTTTAGCTTTGGTGTAGTGTTTTCTTATTTCAAGTGTAATTAACTTTTGTGCGTGTTTTCAATTTTTTTTTTACGTGATCTAAAAATGATGTACTTGTATGTAAAAGCCCTCTGGGCATTTAAATAATGAAATAAAAAAATTAAAATAAAGATAAAACACAATAAAAATCAACTTACATAACAACATAAATAATTTATGCGCACATATGAAGCTTAGAAATTGTGGCGCTGAGTGAACCGCCAAATCCCAACAGACTGTTGTAGACCATATGAATTTCTTTGGAGGAATGGGTGCGGGTGGAAGAGAGACTGAACAGTGCATATTTTCAATGCATATTTTGGCGAGTAACAGGAGTGCATTTCTGCTGCAGCGATGCCGGAATGTAAATGCACGCCATTAAGCGCGCGATGCAGTTATTATGATTCCGTTGTGTCAAGGTTCACAAATTAATTTTATAGTTTGTTGCTTTCCTTTGTGAATGAGAGGCCTGCTGCTTCGGAGAGCGTTGTAATTAATCCCGCCGGAAAGCCGGGAAAATAATGATGGCGAGGTTGGCTTCGCGCATTTTTCAAGAGCAAGAAGTAATGGTTTTCTTAATTTAACATAAAGTATTCTGTAAATTATGACTTAAGCAGTTTTTTATATAAAATTTGTTACAGTACGAGTGACAGCCTCCTTAGTATGATCTACGTATTTGGTTTTTATTTTGTTTTTATTTTGTTTTTTTTTTTTTTTTATTGTACTGTAAATATAATTCATTGAATATTGTTATTGTTATTATTATTGATACAAGCCATAAGTGCGGGAAACACCGATTTATGCTAATCCCTAATACGGTACCCGAGGTCCGTCTACCTGAGGGTAATTTACAAACGCCCGGCTTTAAATCCCGGGAATTTCGCAGTCGCCAGAAAAAGGCAGTTACGGGGATTAACGGCGAACTAATTAAAAGCCACCGAGCCACAGTTCGTAGTTCACGAAGGAACCCGAAGAATAGTTCGGATGTGATTAAAAAGGGGGACTTTGGCCGAAGCAAAGTCAGTAGTGGACAGAGACGAGTCGGTAGAGACCGTCCGGCTAGTGGTCGTAGTCGAGACTCCCGTCTCCTACAAAGCAAGCAGGCCACTTGCATCCCCAGCCTGAGACGCTGCGGGAAAACTCGGCAGGAACCGCCGAACCCCAACGCCCACCGTTCGAGTGCAGTCGAGTGCCCTTCGCCTCCTGCCTTCCAGCGCCGTGATCCCATCAAGGCACATATCCCCCACCGCAGTAATCACCACCGGACAGCAGTCGAGCGCCTCTGGCATCCTGATGATCATCCTCTGGAACCTTCTGAAACCGGTCGTCAAGTGAAAGCCGAAACGCGTGTCCGCCCAGCACCAAAACCTCCCCCTACCGGAAGTACCACCTGCTCTCTGCTTCAACACCAACATCGAGACGACTGGTAATCTCCCCACTGGA
>JAHDVE020003754.1:0-27500 GCA_022606495.2 Halesus radiatus | reverse complement strand
TTATTTATTATATTTAAGAAACAAACAAAAAAATTATCACAATGAATTATAATATAATGTAATTGTTTTTAAAAGTTTTAGTTCAAAATCTTATGTCACTTGAAGATATTTCATCAATTTGTGTTTTCGAATAATCTCTTGATCGATTTAGGATCTTTTTACTATGTCTCACCGGAATTCCGCAGTTAATCTAGAAGTCTTTATAACCCTACGGAAAAACGTAAGGAATCTTTCTTAAAAAGAACGGGAATAGCGCCCCAAGAGGCCTAGGCCAGTACAAATTGCAAGTGCGACCCACTATAGAATTCGAAAGCCACCTCTCGTCGGGAGCCCCAAAATATCTGAAAAAAACCCTTGACTCTCTGTAGAAACGGGCGGTCCGTTTGATAGATTCGCCTATCTTAAGAAACGGATTGCAATTTTTGGAGCACAGACGTCACTTGGGAATGTTGTCTCTGTTCTACCGGTATTTTAATGGAATATGCTTTGAGGAACTAGCGTTATTAATCCCTTCGGCACTTGTGCACAGCTGGGAAATTCGTCAAACGCGCGCCCAACATTAATACATGTTTGACATTTGTCACATGAGAACGAGTCGCTTCTACGCCTCAATATTGTGTAGCTCGGCTGTTGAATGATCTGCCGGCCTCTGTGTTTCCTCCCTCTTACAACATGGGTCTTTTTAAGACCCAGATTAACTCCTTCCTATCCTCTAAAAGACCCTCCACACAGCATCCCCAAAGATGACATAGGCCTCGAGGGAAATTATTTCCCCCAGATTATTACCGTAAGAAAAGGTCTTTATAACAATAAAACAGTATTTGTGAAAGACCTGAAGAAAAAGGGTTAGTACATAAATTCATTGATGATCATTGTATTGATGCTTGTAAAAAAGAAACAGTTGCTCATTGACCAACCATACCATAATTCCATATATGAATATAATTACTGCATATAAACAGAAATACCTAATTTTTTAAAACAGTAACAAAACTGTACGAGACGTGTAGGACTCATACAAGAAAAATATTGTAAATATTTAGGCACTGCCACACAGGGATGCACGACTATTGTGATTTTCGAATCCTCTCTAGAAAGGCGCTTGCTAGTTTCCCAATGGAGATGTTGTCGCTCCGAGCGTACTTAACATATGGCACCACCCAGTATGGTCGGTTGCTGAGGTAGCGGTGGAGACGTCGGCGGTTGCTGGGCGTAGAAGACTGTTCTTGTCTGGTAGCGGTAGGTCGAGGTATACAATGGAGGATATATTGTTCATTCTATTCAGGTGCAATATAGGCTCTTGGATCGGTGTTGTGAAATACCATCTCTCGGGTTGAAATATGAATTATTGCACGTGTTGTGCAATAATTCATATTTGGTTAAAAGAAACATGTTTTATATGTTTAAATTAATCTGCCCTATAGGCATGTTTGATACAAAAAACAATAAAAATATTAACAGTGAAATCAACATCCATTGTATGATAACAACAACATCATCAAAATTCAATAATTAAAACAGCAATTCAATACAAAACTTCTTTTTTTTCAGTTAAATATAGCATAGGTAATTTATTCAATAACCCCCATAATAATTATAAAGATAACAAGAGCGATTGAACGATATATTATTATAATGTAAAATTATTTAAATTTAAAAGTACGATATTGGGAATAAGGAATATACAACATTTACCCCTCAATATTATCTGAAAGAACTAAAATTATTAAAAAAACTCGTTTCGTTTTAAAATACTTGTTTCTGAACTAACTTTTATGTTTTAAATTATTAATGCTATTATAAACAGTCCTAAAATGGTCAGGTTAATCAAACTTATTATTCCAAATAGAACTACCATATATTAAATTTTGTTCAACTGTAAACATAATTTCATCACTGTGTTATTCAAAAATTCACTTCTATCCAGAATTAACGCCGAAGGTAATACTTTTTGAGATATGGAAGATATGTTCAATTATTTATTTTAGTACGATTTTTTTTACAAATAATTGTACAAATAAAACATGATTAATACAGTGTAACAAACTACATAACATAGCTGTTCCTCATCATAAGGAAACAAGGTTCTTGTATTTGGTTAGGTGATTTCGCTTAAATAGTAAGATCATAACATAAGACAGTGCTTGCATAGTAGGAAAATACGAATTAGTCGAATAAAATTACAAATAAAGTTATAAATCGTAATAGTATTGAAGAAAAGAAAAGAAAACGCAAAGTTTGCATAAAAAAAAACAATGAATCTAATAATAATTACAAATAAAATATTGTAACAGTGCTTAAACCACGCCAGGTCTTTAATTTATTTTGAAAATCATGTATATTTTCTACATGTGTCTATAGGATGTCTAGAAGTATAAGATATTCGCCTTTGTTGCAAATCATTTGAAATTAATTAATATTATTTGAAATTATTTGAAATTATTTGAAACTATTTGAAATTATTTGAAATTATTTAAAATTATTTGAAATTATTTGAATGGTACTTACACGATATTATTGCGATTGTCTTTTACATATTTTAACATTTAAATGATTTTCTGTAGAGAAGGAAAAAAAAAGGTTTTAAGTTAACAAAAAAGAGCATGATAAAGTATGTAGGTATATAAGTGTAATATATTTATGATATATATGTATGTATAATAATCTATAAGTGCATGACACAGAGAAGTTATAAAGGGAAAGGTTTTTAATTTTCAGATAATACTTTTTTTTTAAATAAAATTTTGTTCGTAAGATAAATTAAATATTTAGTTCTTGTATTTCGTGAATGCTATCTATTCTATCTATGTACGGTACTGTGATTTGTTTGGCACCTGTGTAACTATTGTAATTTTAATTATACATCCAAATATGAAAAAGCCCATATAGGGCGTATACGATATAATAAATAAATAAATATTGATGGGTAATTTGTAAGGTGCTATCGTGGTGATCCTTTAACTCAAGTTTGTCACCTCGCCACTTTACCAAAGGGCTGTTCCACTGATTATATACTATATAGCAGTACCTAGTTGTACACACCACCTTATTTCGATGTGCTGTGCAAACTGTCTGAAGAACAGTTTCGTAATGAAAAATATGATAGCTTTGAAGCTAAGAGACTTAAAATGGAGATCACACGAGGGAAGGAAAACCAACACAAGAACTCCCGTGTCACGCAGGTAATACATTTAATGTAGGGCCATTGAAATCCAAATGACAGGATTACCCTTTCACTGAGACGAGCACGACAAAAACTGCAAACATTACGTTTGTTTTGTAATGAAAAAGTTGATGTACGAATAATACTAATACGAGTAAAATATACATAGAACCTAATATAATATATTGGATATATATATACCTACCTTCCTAACCTATTCTACTCGTATATTGGATAATTAATTTGTTTTCCAAAAAAGTGACAACATAGTAGTAGGTAGGTACCCTCCTGCCTGGTCGTTGGAAAGTCAAACATAATTTATTTATTTGAAAAACACATTATTTAAAAAGAAAATGTAAGAAAGCTTTGGCTGCCCAACTAAGAACCAATCCAGTTTTAGGACAGTCAAATTGAAAAGTGTAATTCATATTAATTGCCATTATACAAAAATAGAAGGGAAAAAGCTAGTATTGACATAGTACGGTAATATAATATATCTAAAAAAAGGATAATAATTAAGTATAAAGAGATGTGAAGAATAGTACAGGAAAAAACAATTGTGTATACCAGATAATTTGAGTATAGTATAATAAAGTATATAGAATAAAAGTGAAGTTCAAAGAGATGAGAAGCTTTCCTTGACCTGATGTATTGGGTCATTTAGACTACCTGCTCTTTTAAAATGTTGAAATATTATAGACTGTTCACTAGAAAGTAGTTATGTTTTTGTAAAGAAGAAATATTAGATACAAAATTGCGGGTATGGCTGTAGGGGCCTCATTCATCCCCAGGATTTGTTTTGGCTATTAAGGTCGTCGTATCTTGCATTGTGTCTTGCTGGCGGATTTTACGAAAGAATGAATAATTAAAACTGATTTAATTTTAGTTTTTCAATGAATTAAAATTCGCTTTTGTGGCATAATTTTACATAATTTTTATTTTTTTTTAAAATTAAATAAAAAAATAATTTCCCTGTCATTTTTTGGCGTGGGGGGGTTTTTTAAGGAGAGGTAGTGGGAAGGAAAAAAAGTATGAGAGGTGGGTAGAAATCTTTGGGTCGGTGTGCCTAAGAGTGATGGACGTATGAATCCATCCCCATCACTGCAGTGCAAGGCGATGGTGGGTAGACGCATCCACCGCCAAGACCTGGTCAAACCTTACACCATGAACCCGGGCACCCCTGCTAAGTCACTGAACGTAGGGAACCACTTGAAGTGACCTATTGCAGAGGTGTTGGTTAATCAATAAATGATTCCCGTGGCGGCGGTACCCATACTCGCCTCCCAAATTGAAAACCACTTTATAAATAAATAAATATATTATACACGTTCCAAAACCAATTATTTCTTCATCAGGATACAATTTATTGATTTTGTCTTACGGCTAAAAATTACAGGTTACATCAACTATTAACAAGTGATCCTGTTTTGTTTGCCCAGAATATTTAAATTTTAAAATCTAATTAAGCTTTCTGAATCAGGATATTTCTAAATAATATTTACTCAATGACAAAATCTTATTTCCACCTCATCAATTTAAAAGTATTGTTCTGACTTAAGATTACTCCTACAGTGGTGTTTACATGATATGAGCAACCGAACGAATGACATTAATACCCAATAATAATCAATCCGTGTACACACGAACAGGTCAGATCAACTAAAAACAAAATGTACGAGTATGTCGCTAAATGCTGTAATTATTTAAAAAAAAAATTGTATATCTGTGCGCCTTAGAAACGTTAGAAAAAAAATTGTAAACGAAATAATAGCACCTTTTTTGACCATGTTTCCTTGTTATTTTGACTCCTCCCACTGTCACCCTCTCTCTCCAAATCAGCACTTCCACTCCCGCTACTCTCACCTAATAATGTCTAATTATTTCACTACTTGTTTAATTAAGTTAGTTTTAAGAATGCTACTGAATGATATGGACGTGTCGAAACCGGTAGCAAATATACATAGTGGATAAAATTACTTGAATTACTTAAATTTTTGGTGTGATAGTGGTAGTCAATTTTTTATTTTTTTTAGGTACAGCCAAGGCACACCTTGTAAATTCTGAATCTGAGCCCAAGAGAAAAGAAGGTCGCAGAGAAGAATCTGTACAAACGTATGTATGTTGTTATATTATTTAGAAAAATAATTTAACCAACCTTTGTTCTTACTCTGCTGAAAATTCCCACGGGAAAGCCCACAGAGTGGAATGAATGAAACATTATAAAGCTCCCCCTTTGACAGTCACTGTTTTTAGGTGAAGATTGCGTTAAACATTTATGTCGTAACCAAAAAACAATCGCAAACTAACCTCACACACACACAATTGAAGTTGTTTATTCATCGTAAAGCGTTGTATTTGAAGTGTTGTATATCAACTTAAAAAAATCTAAATGATCTTCTTTGTAGATCGATAAGATATGATTTCGGACACAGAGGTCGTTGGTTCATAATCTGTGCATATCCTTTAACCGCCCGTCCTGTGGGTTATTATTTAAAAAGTAGGTAAAAAATATCGTTTTTATTTTCATTAGATTTCGCAATAACAATACGTGTTTACAATATACCAACTTGTATGAGAGACGAAAATATCCGAACACATCTGTTAGTTTTGCTGACCTCGAAATACTAAACGAGATGACGCAGGAACAAACTTGACGTATACGAATGTTTTGTGGGTCTCGGATATAGTTTTTTTGTACCTGAACATACGGGATACGGTTTGTTGCGTTTGGGCGGTAATATATCGGCCATATCACTTACGTTCGTATGGATAGTGCGGTTAATATCTGCTGTTCAAATAGCGTATTATATCCACATTACTCTTCTTTTCAGGGTGGGAGTTATATTCAGAATCTCTGTGATGAGAGATATCCAATTATAATCGAATCTTCGCTTGAAATAGCTTTGTGTAAGTATTTTATTTTATTTTATTTGGGAGACCAACAGTTTACATAAAATAATAAGTATAAGGAATAAGTGATATAAATTTGACCATTTACATGTTTCCAGTTGGGTATTATTTATAAGTGATTCTGGTGATTTTCGAAGAAATCAAAGTAAAATTAAAAAGATTATACAAAATAAAGAAGAAATAAAAAAAAAAAAGTTTAACGTAATTTGTTATGGGGTCTAGAAAGGAAGGGGGAAGGGGGAGGGTTCGATCTAGTTGAAATGTTTGTGTGTGATTTTATATTAATAAAAGAACAAGAAAAAATAGTGTATATCTGTATAAAAAGAAAATAAATAGACTGGTGACTGAGGTGAGTAGGTATCTGAAGTTATAAAGGCTCGATAGATCGCCGGTGTGACTTTATGGAATGTGGTGCAGAGTTAAAGATGTCAAATTTTGAGTAGTGCGTGTTAAAAGTATATGATGCCCGATAAATGAAGGACTTTTGCTTTGAATTAGTATGTTTAGGATTTACTTTTTATTAGTCAGATATTTTTCTACCTTCCTCATTCTGTCTACCTCCTCCTTACCCTCCCGTTTCCTTCCGCAAGATTCCTTAACGATCAAAAAGAATGGTAAAGAAAATCTAGTCTCCTTCAACGGATGCAATCTTACGAACATGCCTTCCGTTGACATACCCTGTGTAATCTAAAACCTCTAGATCTTAACAGTACCCAGATTCCGAAAAAAATTCTCTTTTCAGAATGGAACATTTTCATAGCAGACCCCCTAGTCGTTGCGAAAATACAGAAAATTGGTGGAGATACTGTGTTGTCTCTGGTCTATCGGTACAATCAAAGATGCTCATACACGTGTTCATATTCTCACGTGGTTGAAATTTTAAACACGTCGTTTTAACCACCAATATTTGTGTTCAATAGTTTGGACGCGGGTAGACGTCCCGGCGTTTGTGTTTCCACTTTTCGCATTTTCATTTTATTAATTTCCTTTTCTTACTATTACTGCTGTTGTGTAAAGAAGGAAAGGGGATGGGGAAGGTTAGGTTGGAGGAAAGCCCCTAAGTTGGAAAGCCAGTGTGGTGTAAACTGGGAGTGTCAGGGAGAGGGGAAACGGGGAGGAGGAAGGTTGGGTTACAGGGGAAGTTATGGGAGACAATTATAATCTGCAGGACTTACCCTGGAGGTGTTTTCCTCGATGTTGAAGTCTGCTCCGGACATTAGCCTAGCTCAGATCGGCAGGGGACATCAACTTCTTATCATACAGGGTCGCGAATCGATCGCAATCTTATAATTGGGTTGAGGGCGTTTCTATTTCTACGTTAAATTAGTACAGGGAAGTGTTTTCAAACTCGGTGTTTATTGTAACTCAGACAAACATGATGGGTTAAGAATAATCGTGTAGACAGTAAAAAAGGTCTTAATCTAGGTAGGATTCTATTGAAATCTCTCTCTCGTTCTGTTTGGAATCTCTAACCGAGTTATGCAGATGAAACAAGGGATTAAATCAACACATTATGGGCAGATGGGAATTCAGCTTACATGGTGTTAATAATGACAAAAATGGTCGCCTCTTTTTCAGAGACGCAGTTCAGAGAGGCAGTTATCTCTGCGGATTCGAGACGGGAAGTGTAAAGCGCAGCAAGGAGCGGTCCCAAACCGCCGTTGTGCGCTCGTGTCGCATGCTCCTGTTTTGTTAATTTATGATCTGATTGGTTTAATTGGGCGCTCGAATCGCCTGATTGGTTAATTTATGGAGGGAAATGATGTGGTTGCTTGCCAGGATTATTTGCCAAGACGAGTAGCTAGAACTCATCTCAGGATCAATCTTTCGTTACATAACAATGCATACAAGTAAGGTTACACTATAGCGGATATATTACAGGAGAATCAGCCTTTTCTCTAATTGACTATTCATTACGTACTTTTCTTCTACTTTGCTTATTAGTCTATTAATTCCTAATGATTCTAATTTATCTAATTTTTACCCCTATTGCACATATGAATGTAAATAGGAAACACTTAAAATACCATTAAAATACCAGGGTAAAATGTAACTGGGAATTTTGTGGCTGACATCCATACTCCGACGACAAGCACTATCTTTGGACAAAGACATCATAAATACCAACAATAAAACCATTTAACAATCTTCCGTTCGATACAAAATATGAGGAAAACATTTTATATACGTAATCAAAATATGAACTAAACAAAAAAGGCAATATTACACAAATTTCTTATAAAAAAAACCATTACACTTCAAAATTTACAAAAAAAAAATTATAAAACACGAGATTCGTAACCGTATCTTATAAAATATTGCCCAAATTTTTTTCACCCTTTTCTGCATTTTTGGGCATTAACTATATAACAATTTCTAGACATTTTGTTTTTTGGAATTTTATTTATTCGCTACCCATTATGATATATCACTGTCATTCACTAGCATAAACAAAAAAAAACGGAGGAATCAACTGTTGGAGGGATCAAATGTCGGGGGATCAACTGTCGGAGGGATCAACTGTGGTGGGCCAACTGTCGGGGGGGCAACTGTCATGGAACTGACTTACATTGTCTTCATATTGTTTGCAAGTTGATAACTCAGTTCTCTCAGCCATGTTTTGATTTAAAAAATATTAATATCTCTTATTTTTATTTATTGATTTTGTAGGGCATTGGATAATTTCACAGGATGAAATTTAATATTTGTCTGTCTAAAAGATGTATTCAATTTGGGAATAAACGCGATATTTTGGCTTATTGCCCTGAATCCTGATTAACTTATTAACTGATTCTACCCTTCACCTTCTTAACAAACCCCAAGGATTACGTTGACCCTGTGGAAACGTAGGGACCACTAGGTACGTAGTTGATAATAAACAAATAATTTGGTTTTCCTTGGTCCCACTGTCTCCGAATGAGACTTCTCTTTCTTGCAAAAGGTGATTACCTGAAGAGGTTAATTCCTCAAATTCTTTAAAAATTTACTCCTAACATATGCTATAACAGCGACCTAACAGATGAAATAAACCCTGCGGTTAATCTCAGGGCCTCCTGATTGTAATAATAATTGGATGATTTGTATAGCGCCGTTTTTGCGAGAATTCACCTCAAGGGCGCTGTAAATCGGTATGCCATAGTTCCGGTCACCGCACAATTGAACACACGTATGAATCAGTACCTGAACTTAGTACCTAATCGGTATGCCATAGTTCCGGTCACCGAACAATTGAACACATGTATGAATCAGTACCTGAATATAGTACCTAATCGGTATGCCATAGTTCCTGTCATCGAACAATTGAACACATGTATGAATCAGTACCTGAATGTAGTACCTAATCGGTATGCCATAGTTCCGGTCACCGAACAATTGAAAACATGTATGAATCAGTACCTGAATGTAGTACCTAATCGGTATGCCATAGTTCCGGTCACCGAACAATTGAACACACTTATGAATCAGCACACTTTTTAAAAGTGATATAAAGTCATTATGAGTATGAAAAAAAATACCCTAATCTTAACTAACTAATATATTTATTATAATATTTATGTACCTAATATATTATTCCTATCTTACATATTATTCCTATCTTACATATAATAGCTATCTTATTTATTGTTATTATATATTATTCATTGTTATTTTGAGATTGAACAGTTTTTTTTAAATCTTCTTACTTCATTCTCTGTTTTCAGGCGATCGGGTAGAAGATTGTATATTTATACACCCTCATGGCCTATGCTTCTTTTACCACTTTCAGTCTTTACTGTATTCATGTACAATTTATTTTATTGTCTTGTGTAGTGTTCGTGTACTTGTGATGTATTTATAAATACTGTGTTCGTGTGTATAAGTCTATTTTGTAGATTAATAGTCATATATTATATTCGTACAGTTTTCAGCCAGTTCGTTTTTCGGTAAAATATTTATTATTAAAAACAATACATTCGACATAGAGAAATGTAATTATGTATAGAGAAATAGATCGATTGCATATGGCGACGGGAGGAACGAGATAGTCCGTGGGGTCCTTGTGGCGGTTTCATCATTATTCCGGCGCCGTATCGACAGCGCGGGTCTGGCTGGGAAAGGGCGACAGACAAAGATAGGAGTGTAAGGGTAGATAGGGGGAGAGGATCTGGTGCTATGCTAACATAGCCTTTTCGCTTGTGACCTGTATTAAAAAAATAAGGGTTAGATCTCAGAGGTTGTTGAGGTAAGAAAAGATAATGCAAGAATATCCGATTGTACGAGGTCTTTAAAATGGTAATGCTTTTTCCAGAGAAACGCAGCTTTTTCAGTTTGTCAGTGCTAGTTATTTCTCGAAGTGGCAAGCCATTTTAGGCTACTGCTTTCTCGTATGAATTTTTCTCTTTGATCACTTGAGGAGAAACCCACCACAAACCCAGCCCGTTATAAGTGACAATGTGTCACTCCTTCAGGGTGTTGGTCATGTTTCTAATACACTTTTGTGTGTAAACGACTCTACTTATGAAAATCGACTCTAGACCTCGAATGTACCTGCACAGCAGGAGTTAGTATTTATGTGAATGATGTGTTACTATTTGTATAAAATATGACAGGATGAATCCAAGGGTGAAGTGGAGATTAGCGAAAAAGAAAATAGAACACAAAACAAACAGTACAATAGATAAGAACACATTAGATTACCACATTATCTGGTGCAAAACCAACAGCAGAGAAAAATAAAATGGTAAACCTCACCCTTGTTCAATGACGAGGATAGTTCACCCCCTGAGGGAAGAGGTTTAGGGCGCATAACATAAAAGTTCATGAGAACTGACTCGTCCTATGTAAATTTAAACTATTTATAACATACATCCTCTCATCCATCTATCTAGCCTAATGACAAAGAGTTTATAATACAGTTTAAGAACAAAAGGAGGAAAGAGATAAATTAATAATATATTGTATAAAAGATTGGAAGAGAGCACATTTTTTGGAAAAGGAAACAAATCTAAAAGATTTTAGTGCTCCTCAAAGCGTTGGTTCAGCCACAGGGCAACAGAACAGAGATGACCAGAAAAGCAACAAAAAATCAAATTTCTCTTTGATCAGTTATAAATGTTAATCGAGATATCATCCAAAGAAATAAAGGTTTACATTAATTTAGCAAGAAAGCTAGTTAGAGAAGTGGGTACCGCTACGGCCGCCTCGGGAACTATTCATTGGATAATCAACACCTCTGCCCGCCTCGGGAACTATTCATTGGATAATCAACACCTCTGCCATATGTCACCCTAAGTGGTTTGCTACGTTTGGTGACTTAGCAGGGGTTTCCGGATTCATAGGGTGAGGTTTGTCCGGGCATTGGCGGTGGACGCGTTTGCCCGCCAACTGCGTGGTAGGTCGAATAGCGAGAGGTCGGTTGTGGGAAGACCCCCTTTACCTCTCCAGCCGGACTCTCTCGATCCATCGCCTCGCACCGCAGTGGGAAGGATGGATTAGTACTTCATCATTCCTAGATGCACTGACCCCTAATTGATACCCACATCTTATACCCCTTTAGTTCCCAAAAGTTCCTCTCCTTACTTTCCTTAAAAGAGTTCCTGTGTGGAGTTAATGTTAAAAAAAAAACTCGTACATAATACTATTTCAGCTTCCGCGCTAATACGGCGCTTTGAAGATGTTTACCTAGAGCAAATTCACGGCTTTGCCTCCATCTTGAGGCGTTGTACCGAGTCAATGTTTTCAATGAAATACTGGTAAGAAATAAAACCATTGCTCGTATCAATTAACACGCAAGCTTTTAAGGAATCTAAATTTTCTCTTATTATGTCATTGAGGACATAACTCGGCAGAATTCAGAGCTAAATATAAAACTCACATTTTCAGATAAACATATCCATAAAAAAAGAAATTCACACACAAATTGCGTAGCTAGGCTAGCCGGCTGGTACTCACCTAAAGTAACTTATATAACGTGTAAATCATTTCATGCACAATCCGTCAAGCTGATGCTATGCAAAAAGTGAGAATGGTCTGCGACATTGTAAATAATTAAATATATAAAATTTTTAAATAACTGTTGGTAATTTCGTAGAAGCAAGTTTAAGATGAAGTAGAATTTTAAAGTTTTTTAAGTTCATTTTATCAAAACTATCCATTTCTAAAATAGAACAATAAAAATATAAATACTTCAAATAGATGAAACATTTTTTTGCACTAATCTTCTATTAATTGTTATATCAATATATAGTAAAGAAGGATAACATGGCAAGAGTAATTTTTTTCTAATAAAACCATGATTTCTGAAGTGACCTGCCATATAAGTTTAATATGTTTTTCTGTATCTGTTTGTACATAATTAGATAGAGAATAGGAAGTAATATTTGTACATCGCCCTTGATATGATTTTTCACAAATCTCGCTTCACAAATTATATTTTTTATTATGTACTGTTTATCCTGATGATGAAAGCTTCGTTTTTGAAACATGTCGATATTTATATATATATTAAAAAAGTGGAATAAACAAAAGTTATTCTTATTAATTTATTATTATTTTTAATAAACAATATGGGAAAACATCACGGACTGCCTGATAACAAGGAGAAAAGCAAGATGCATCATGTTGGAGATTATCTGCATATGGAAAAGTACAGCTTTTTAGCAGAATTTAGGAATTATTTTGAGACATTTTATTGAAAAATAAATAAAACAATAACTTTGTTTACGTCACTTTCATTTGGTATATACTTTTGCCGACCGGGTTTCGCCACTACCGTAGCTTCTTCAGGGCAGTATAATACTAAACTATGAACTAAGATACACGTGTGTTATACATTGATAAAAACAGGCGAGTGAAGGGCCAAAGGTGGGAGGGGAGCAGGAATGGTGTGTTCTTTGTTTACTGGGAGTATTTTAAGGAAAAAAAGAAGAAAAAATCATTTTATTAAGTTTACCAAGAGGAGTGCCAGTTAGAACACTGGTGACAAAATGAGGTCTGTTTTAAAAATAACCCTTTGCATAAAATTGTGCTCCATCCACTGAGTTAACATGCCAGGTAACTATACTCTTATGTATCTCTTTGTACATAATATGAAGTAAAGTTTATACAGAGCCCCTGAGATGATTTTTCATCAAAACGGCGTTATACAAATGATGCAATTATTCTAAATTTTTAATAATCTTGATAGCGCATAATTAAAAATTCACGTTCTCACTGGGAAAATTCCTGTGTTGAAACAGACGTAGGAAGTACCAAAGTTATATAATTAAATAAACAAAATATAGTAACAAAGATATGCAAGAAGTTTTACGATATTGTACAGGTGTATATTCGAATGTTATATTTTGGTAGTTTTGTAATTCAGGTGAGAGTAAACGTAAAAAATAAAAATTGAATTGCCTATGTCTAGAGACAAAGATAGTTTCAAAATTGAGTATGTATATTACAGTAGTTAGAAAGAATTGGACGACCTATTTTAATATTCCAAAGTTTTATTCATGTTTAAATTTAGTCAGTGTTTCCATTTGTCTAGTCGTAGCTGGTAGTGAATTGTATCATTTGGATGCTATGTATTTGAAGTGTCTTTGACCGAAAGTAGTTCCTGCCAAAGAAGTTTAAAGAAATTATTTATTTATTTATTTACTCATATCTGTATATTATACAGTACCATTTTGAATAAAATGTTTTTTTTAGAATTGTAATAAAGGTGCTTTGTAAGGTGTTTTATGCTGAGAGTGTAAGGTAGGTTTGAAGAGGAGATATTGTGAATAGAGTGTTATATGTGTCATGACCAACTCACTAGGAGAACCTGTGCTGAGGTGTTCACGTGGATGTGTTAAATGTGGTACAAGTATTGATCAGTACTGATTAGTTCTGTTTTAATGTTTTAGTTTTGCTATATAAATGTAAATTAGGTATAGAATTTGTAGAGAAATACTTTTTTGTTTTCGTTTTGGTTACAGTAGGTAAATCCTTTAAAAAGTAATAAAAATGTATCTTTCTTTATTTTTGGTTCGTGTATTATGTAGAATTTGTGTTGATTTGTATTATGTTATATTGTTTTGGTGAAAATCAACCAGAATTTTTCTTGCAAAGAACTGCTTTATGTGTATAAAATTGATGATATTGAAGATCGTATCGATACCGGTAGAAAGAGAGTGTTTCAGAATTATTTTCATAAATAATTTTTGGGCTTTAATGGTGGGATCGAGGGCAGTAGAAGATTCACCACCCCAACCCGTGATATCGTATTCAATGTGTGATTGGAATAGACGGCCTCCATGGTCGAGGGGTAAGGCTCTCGACTACGAATCCGAAGGTCGCGGGTTCAAATCCCGGCGTGCGCAACTAATTTTTATTTAATTAATTTGTGTTGTTTCACAATTAATTCATTTAAAAATAATATATAGTATATTTGCGCACGTTCCAGAGTGGAAGATACTCTCAGTATCGCCCTGGTGAAAGACCACCATTCAGAATTGAAACGTTGCTTGAAATGGCTTTTAGCTGTGTTTGGTGACCAGATCTGAATAGCCAGGTATTCCCAAACTTCCTCTTCCTCTTCCCCTTCTCCTTCCCCTCCCCAATACCTTCAGCCTCACAACATTCCCCAATTGGGAATGCCATAGTCTCACTGGCTCCAGACGGTTGGGAGCAGTTGGGACTCTTGTGAGGTATTCATATAAAAAAATAAAAAAAAGTGAGCAAAATACCGATTTTAAAAGCTTGAGGTTAAGGAAATTGTCGGTTTTTTTGAAAAAGTATGTAGATTTACGAATTTTATTTGTAGCATTATAAATATGTTGTTTCTAATTTAAGTTTGAGTCAAAGTTTAGTCCTAAATATTTGATATTGTTCACTTGTTCGACGCGTGGGCAATTTCAATTCACAGCTGAATTTTTGCATTCATCTATTTTTATTGTTAGGTTTTGTTGTGAGTTTTGCATGTTGGTGAGACTAAAATGTAAGTAACTGATAACATAAATAACTGATGTTAGTAAACAGCGGAGAAAAATGTTGTTTTTAAATAATAACACCTCAAATTTAAAAATTTAAAAACATCCCAAACATTATCCAACCAAATTTTTGTAGTAATAATAAAGTTAAAAAAATATATTTTTAAAAACAAAGATAAAGATAGTATTTTAAATAAATCGGGGTAAATAAATTAATTTTTAATGATTGCAAATATTTTTACATAGGAAAGACTTTTAGTTTCAGTATTAGAGTTAAGGAACTCCTGTGGTATTTAAATGATAACAACTATTCTAAATTTGAAAATCGTATTTTAGAAATCTATCATTCATTTGATTTAAATAAAGGTCTAAAAATTTTACAATTAGAAAAATTTCAAATTTTAGAAATCAGAAAAAGCGTTAATATTTAATTAAATTTAAAAAGTATTCAATTCAATTTTTGTTTAATTTTTATCATTTGTCTATACTTGACATTATTATTTTTAGTATTACTCCTGATGAAGTAATCATCGCTTTCGAAACATGTAGATATCTGCGTATATTAATAAAGTGGTGAATATAAATGAATACATATTAATAGTAATGCCACAAAGTTAATACCGATCGTTTGAAGAAATTATAAAACGTAAGTATTTGTTTTCGGTACGTCCAATATTAATCAGTGAGAATCAAGCCAATATTTCACTCTTTGAATTCCTTCTTCCGCTTTGGCGTTATTATTATTATTAAACATTAAATACATGTTGTACCTAACGGTAAAGGCTTTGCAAATTGAGCCCACTCGAGAGTGCCGCTGGGCGACCTCTAGCCCAGGGGGAGATTCACTAATTAACAAACCCCACAGTGGTAGGACGCCGTACTTAACTACAACAGGCTTTGGTAATTGGACCGATTTAGGTCTGCACCAGCTGTCCAGAGATGTTTTGCTAAGCTACCTGAAACCTGGATTACTGCACCTAGGCTTTTGGTGCACAGACTTTCTCAAATTGAAAAATAAAAGGAATCTTTCGTTGGAATTGTGAAGAAATCTGAATAAAAAAATTATACAAATATTTCTTACGGTTTACTGAAACACGCTAATGAAGCCATTTTTGAAAGGTTAATCAAATGTAAGAATTATAACAAGAACAAATAAATTCTGATAGAATCTTGTAGTCATAAAAAAGTAGCAGCTAAAAATATTTTCGAATTAATTGAAGATGATATTAACGGTTTTTAGAAATCGAAGAATGATACCGATAAAAATTACGGTACGGATTGGGGTAGCCGCAGCTCAGCAAATTAGTGCGCAAGGTCCCGGATAGATCAAGAGGTCCTGGGTTTGAGTCTCAGCTGCTATCGTTATCTTTTTCTTTTCTATGTCTAAACGGTTTCGTATTTCATTCTGAGAGTTGTTAATATTATCTTCAACGATTAAAAATATTTTACGTATTATTTATTTAATTTTTTAACGCCCTCTTGGGATTTTACGTGGAATACTAGGTAACACTATGTAGGTATAACAGTAATACTCGTATATAATCAGGATAATTATAACTAGTAGTAGTATCATATGTGCATTCTTATCAATGTTATTTAACGTTGAGGTGCAGTCATTAGTATTGAAGTTATTGTTACAATTAAAGGTGTTTTTACTTCGAGTTCGCCTGCCAGGTATATTAACGCAAATGAGTTCCAGCAATTCAGGGCTGTCAATTAGAGATTTTAAGATTTTTAATAAAAAATATTAAGTCAGTTAAGTCTAGCTTCCCTGTGTAAGTTGTCAGAGTTAATAATGTTTGAAACTTAAGGACCAGCTCTAAAAAATGGCCCTACACATCACTTTGCAGGTTGGTAACTCAAGTAATACCACTGTTCACGCCAGTCATCGGTCAACTACTTCAAAATAATGCGTGCGATTATATGCATCTCCCTTGCCCCCTTCCCCCCTCGTTTGACCTTCCGCCACCAGTACAATTAAAAACGCCGCCGAGAACGCAATTTCCGTACAATTATAACCGCTGACGATCAATAACACAAATTCCGTACAATTATAATAATATCCGGTGAAATAAGTGAAGACACAATTAAATTACCCACAGTGAATGGTGAAAATCATTAAGTACCCTTTTTTAACCATTACCCTCTATCTTGTTGTTCCTCAATCCTATGCCATAGCCGTGTGCAAAGTCCTTTTTACACACAATTCGCAACCGCAAAACCATCCTGACCATTACGGTCAGGATTGGCTCCCATCCGCACCCACCAACCACAAGTGAATAATCTGTAAATTACACATGGGTAGTTAGGAAAATACGTAAGGTTTAAAAAAAAAAAAAAAACATACAACTGTATTCCTTAAATTCTATGAAATATATCCTAAAATATCTGAGAATAGGTGCAGTCTTATTATCAGTAAGAAGAATTTTGAATGCATAATTAGGACAATTATAACTAATAGTATCATAAGTGCATTCATATTATTGTTTTTTTAACACTGAGATTCAAAACCTTGAACAAACAATAACACATGTACCTAGTTATAATATACGGAATCTGAACCATGAAATTGTTACATTGAACCGCGAAGCTTAACTTATTGTATTCATTCAATGGTCCATCGTTTGGTCACGATACCGTTATCAAATGCTAATTTCTCCAAAGAACTAGCATTAATTAAAAAAATAGCGATAAATAATGGATATGAGTCCGATTTAATTGATACAATTTTAAGTAAAAAACAAAACACAGCCACTAAAAACTTCTTATTAGCTAATCCACATAAAACAAACAGTATTAACAAACTTAGTTACCAATGGCGGCGTATTTTATTCATTAATCATTTTTATTCCTGCAGTGTAAAAAATCTTCTTTCTGAATTAAGACCTGCATTTTATATAAATAATAATTAAGGTAAATTTTTAATCAACTCAAAAGATAAAGACGACAAGCTTAGTCACTCAGGAGTCTATAAATTAGATTGTAATGATTGTTCAGCAATCTATATTGGCAAAACAAGACGCAATGTCAATATTAGAATTAAAGAACGTCTTAGATGCCTAAATAATAACGGTTTTTCAGAATTCGCCAATCACCTTATTGATAAAGATCATACCTTAATTCAAAGCACCGGTGCTAATATTCTTCATAAAAATGGCCATGGAAACAGATTAAATAATTTAGAATCACTAGAAATAAAGAAAGCTGTTAAAACCAAAAATAAAAATCTTAGTAATCAACTAAATGTGTCCAATAGCCCAAAATTAGGTATATTCCCTATAATCTCGTAAAATTTCCCAGTATTCCATAATCACCTGTTCAGGTTGAGATGGCCCCCCCCCCCACTAGGCTTTAAAGATGTGATGGCCCGTCCTTCCTTCGTTTATGATTTAATTTAGCAATAGACTTTCGTTCGCGCCACCGATTTAAGATGACTCCTCTACTGCTGCCTTAAATTTTCCTAACTAATGTGATTGGAAAACTCTTTGTAGTTTTCCTTTCAATTTGAGGTTTTTCTCCTCCTTGGCCAGCGTGTAACGTCTAGCCCTATGCTAACATTCGAGTGTTTCCGATTTTCATGATTTTCACGGAAATTTTGCACTCCAATGTGGTCAATTTCCCAAGCTTTTCCGGAGTCTACGTTGTGTTGTTTTTTGTTTCAGACTATTGGAAAAACAAGGCCTTATTTGTGGTAACCCCTATTCTTTGTAGCGTAGGCAGACTCTCGCATACCATTGACAGAATTCGTATTCCTAACATTCCTATCTTAGACTTTAATGTTCTGAACTCTCTATTATTATCCTACTATGCAATCTACGTTAATTTCCTATAGGAAGACTAGCATTTTCCTAACTTTACCCCTAAATTTTCTATTTTTCTTCTATCGTGAGTTTTAATGGGAAAACTTAGCTTCTGGGCTATACTAATTGCACTATTCCTGATCTATATAATACGACGTAGTTTCAATTTTAAATTTGGTATACATAAATGTAATGATCACAGTATTATCGCCTTTCCTCATCGTACTAAGTGTTATTCTACATGGGTTAGTTTCAATGAATTTCATGGTTAAAAGGTACAGTTTTACTTGTTTTGGCGCCATCTCCATCCTCTCCTAAATTTGGGAAAATTACATGATTAGGTTTTAGTTTACACAGCTTTTGTTATGACGAGAGATCGAATACGGTTTGTTTTGCTGCAATTCGGCTCCAGACCTACCCCTAAAGTACTCAGATGACCACGTTTCCGGTCAGTAACTCTCTCTTCACAGACGCACAGCCTGACCAAATCGGTATACGTAACCTCTTCTTTTAGTTCGTGCGCTATTGGTCATCCCCTGTACCGCGACGGAAAGAGCACCTTCCATATCCATGGGTCCGAGACCCTCCGAATTCCCGTCCTCCAGACAGTTACATTTAAAGGAGATCAAACCGGTTCCGTCCCCTCGTCAAACAACATTATATACTTGCGAATTTTTGCAAAGTCCGGGTTGAAAGGCCGTCCCCCGCATCAAGAGTTCAGAGATAACCACGCTTAAATCAGCAATTATCTCTGCCCAATCGATAGGTACAAATTATAAATATATGTAAACAATACGAGTTTTTATAATCCACAATACTCCAGTTTTCCCAGAAAATTGTGGATCTGACATCTCCAACACAGGTCGTGAATCTGTGCCAGATATTCAGACATATTACATAAGAATATACGTAAAAGTGATAATACAATATATATAATAGATTACTTTTGGTTTGGTTGACAGGTTGGTTTAATGAGACCCTGCTATCTCATGTAGTTTGAATTTAACTGTAGATTGATTTTTTTGTTTGGAGAAAAGGTAGGACTCCAAAAAGCCCAAAATTTGCAAGGCCTGAACCTTGAAAACCTAAGTCGAAGATAAAATTAATTTTATAACATAACTTGGGAACGTATTGTCGACGAATGATTATGCTTATTTTGACAATTCTAATAATGTGGGTTTTTGTTTGTTCTGTTGAATTCATCAATATGTTCGAACGGGTGTGGAGCGCCTTTGAATTGAATCTTTCTATGAAAATGGCGCTATAAAAATATTTATGTACGCAAACTACAAATACGTGATTAAAAGATGATAGTTCATCGCAAAAGATGATAGTTCATCGCAAAAGATGATAGTTCATCGCAAAAGATGATAGTTATTTTTCAATTAAATGTCGACGTTTGTTAAGGTACTTATTCTTCGTAAGATGTACTGAAATTCGAATATATATATACTTACGTATCTACATACTTCGATAAAAGAGGGTGTGGTTTGGAATGTTGACCTAGTTTTAATAACAGTCGAGGAAGTGTGTCATTGAGATATGCGACAGTTATTAAGTGTCAGAGACCCCCGTCAGGAAGCAAAACAATTAGGATTCATTGGTTTGTTTTAGAATGATAACGATCTTTGAATTAATAAAAATCGTTTGGGATGTTTATAATTAGTAACGTTAGTTTTCGAATTTAAGTGTTAGGGAAAATATATACTAATAAAATAAACAGTTTTTATAGGACATATACATAAATATAATAAATGGTTTTATATATATATATATTAAACATTGTATATAAATAAACATAAAATAAATAACGGCCATATAGATTTGATAGATACATTATACGCTTTATTTATATATATATATCCATACACACATATATACTCTTAGTAAAGGCTTAGGTATCTACCGGAAATTTTTATAAATACTTAAATGTATTTATGGAAAAAAAATAGGTATTTTTGAATATTTAAAAGTCAAGTGCTGGTAATGAGTGAGACAATTGAATTATCTATAGTACTAGTTTAATTATAATTCAATGCGAAAAGAGAGGTTTATACAGGTAAGTATCTAACGGAAATTATTATAAATACCTAGATGTATTTATGTAAAAATTATATTTCTGAATATTTAAATTCAAGTACTGGTATTGAGTGAGACAATTGAATTATCTTTAGTACTCGTTTAATTATAATTCAATGTGAAAAGAGAGGATTATCGTAAAATATTTAATGGAGCTAGACATACCGCTCGGGTACCCCAAAATGTATTTGAACATAATTATTTGATTAGAACGGCTTTGATCAAGTATACAAAACATTTACTCATGATAGATAACGGTCGTATAGTATTGACCTATATATTAAACATTAAATATAATCATATATATATATACATATATACAATACATGTACTTATAAATCATTAGAAATATAATTCATGTCTCCGTCCTCGCCTTCCCCGGGAGAACCTGAAAACTTTTATATTAAATGGTTGACTCACCTGAACTCCCGACAAATTTCATAATTTTTCCAGACGGGTTATACACGCCAATTACGAGGTTTGGGAAAATATTGGACTTCCCTGCCTGGTATGTTTAATCTAATTTAGAAATATTTACTTAATACAATCTAGTGTTTCCTAATTTCAATTCGTGATCTACCGATTTGTACTATTTCTTCAAATTTAATGATCTCTAAATCCAAATTTTATTAGATAATATTTAATTTTTGTTGTTTTATTTTCCTATTTTATTCTTTGTACTCACGTAATTCTCTTTACTAACTATTAATTAAATCCGTAAACCGAACGCTTGGTAATATTTTAGAGCTTTATTATTTTTCTTTTACGAAATTAATCCCACACTAAGTATTAAAAATGAATTATGTGAAACTAAGACTCAGCTGTTTTTAAACTTTCACTAAATTATTTTAAACGCAATTATATTTAATTTTTCTTAAACTCGTAATGAATTTAGTTCAACACAAAATATGATTTTAATTAATTCACAGAAGCTAATTTTAAAAATCTTTAAACAAATAACTTTATTAATTATAGAAATTTTCCAATATTTATTAAATTATTATTATTATCACATTGCTCTAACAGTTTTGAGAAAATTAGATCAACAAGAGAATTTATTTTAATACAATATTAATTCGAACACAAAACACTTTATTTACTGGGTCACTTTTTTTATATCACTTCACTTAAATATAATGAATTTTAGAAGACTTCGATTCAAACACTTTGTTTATAAACACTTTCGATTATTATAATTTCACTTAAAACCACCAATTTTAATTAATTCACAGAAGTAATTTTTAGTATCAACTTAAGTATAATGAATTTTAGAAAACTTCAATATTTATCAAACTATTATTGAATTAAATCAAACTATTGTTGAATCAATTCAACAACTATTCAAAAGAATTTATTTAAAACTTTATTTAATTGTAAGGAACAAATCAAAATGAAACTTCCTAAGTCCAAAAACAAAACAATTACTTAATATCGGTCAGCACGTAATTTAATTATTTCCTCGCCCGGCGTACTTCGCGACTAATTCCCTATTCTCTCATTACATTTCCTTATATACCTAGCTTAGAATCAAAAGGATTTAACTCCATTCCATACCTACATTACATTATGTTCTTTACCAACTCGTAAACCTATATGTAAGTAACACTAATTTCGACTGTAATTCTTCAATGTAAATATTTAGATAAAATCTGGCCCGCCTCTGAATCCATCACTTTTCCTCCCTCCGGCCAGGATCGAATTTAGTTCATTCCTCTAGATCGCCCTGCTGTTCCTTATTATAGAATTGGAAATTTCGATTCATGTTTTTTTTTCTGAAAATATTATCTATCGCTTATTCTTTGGTCGCCTATGAACTCGGGTATCTCGTAATCATAGCCACTATGTCATTATTGAATTTTATTTAAAGAAGCGCCTTCTTCACATCGTTCAATTTTAGAAATTCCCTTAGTCCCTGGTTATCTTGATATGCGATATCTTTTTATTTATGAATTTTCCGATGGTAACATGGTTTTTCTCTGATCTAACATGTGAATATTCGATTAACGCATATTTTCGTGCAATTCTCAATTGATCCTAATATTGGTTTAAACACTTTATAATTTCTTCCCCACCTCACCTGCCTGAGTTAATAAATATACCTTTCCAGAATGATTTTTCAATGTGTTGCACTGCTTCTTCCTGGTCTAACTGTATTACACCTTTTGCATGTACCTGTCGTCTGCTTATACTTTCATCCGGGTCGATTGATATCATCCTTAATTGATTTTTCACTACCTTTAATAATTTTATGTATTAATTTATTGGCGTTTTTACCTGCGATTTACCCACCCCAAACCTGGTAGATATGAGTTCGTTCACTTCTTTCCTGGCCACTCCCCTGTCTCCATTCCACTCTAACTCAATATCACATTAGCTTACTCATTATTATGGGTAATAACCATTACTTTTGTAAAAAACCGATATAAATCAGAGTTTATCGAAAACTCATTATTTTTTTATTACTTTTCCTTAAATAAATATTCCTATCTTCCCTGTATAAACTTAATTGTTCGTTTGTCTCTTTATCACCTGAGTTTCATGTTCATCTGGTCGCTTAAATAAACAATTCTTGTCGCCTTGTTTACATTAGTCATTGACAACCTCAAAATTTTACCTAAATGTATCGAACTATATTCAAAGTAGTAGTCCATATATCTCAATATTTCTATTGAATTCCTTCAGTTTAAATTTTATAATTGATTGATACATTTCTCATCTACATTTTCATAATATCTGATGTCTCGAATCTACTCAATTAATACCTTTTATCACCTAAAATCAGCCTAGTTTCACTCCCTTGTAATTATCTACGTTCCTGAAATTAGAAAATTGTACTTCTATTTCACATTAGTCTCGCCTAAATCGCCTCTTAAGTTTGCCGAAGTTTCCATACTGTATAATTCTTGTTTCTTCCCTTTTTTCATCTGTTGAAGCTATTGTTCTCTGAATTATTTTCTCTAATTCGTTGTTTTTCCGCTTAACCTTACATGACACGCCTCTCTGTCTAAATTCTAATGCAAACACACCTTTCCCCGTGCAAGATAAATCCTCACTTTGTAGTTTTTTTATTTGTAATTAACATTTTGCGTATTATTTTTTACTTCCTACTTCCATTTTCAATGGTTATTCATCTCTGCATTTCCCATTGTTTCCTTTAAAGTTCACGACCTCTTCTCATCCTGTTCGACCGCTAGTGAAATGTTTACATTATAGGCCGTTGATCTGAACCCTTTCGATTCACATAAATAATTAATATTTCCTTTGTCCTGTCACCACTAATTGTTGTTTATGTAAAACGCTCGTTTGATTGGTAACTTTTTCGTTGATTTCACCCAATCCTGTGATGTTTGTTTATAAGAGGGAACGCCTTCTTCTCACTGCCATCTCGTGGTTTTATGTTGCAACGAGTTTTATGAATCAAAATTATTGGATTATAATTCACTGTAATCAAACTCTCCACAAGTCGATAGATGTCGCTCCCTTAAGCTTTTCTAGCATGAAAGTTATGCATATAAAAAAAATATTTTCCAGGGTTCTATTAAAAGAAAATGATGATGGTTAGACCATTACAAGGTATTCCATTATGTACACTTCTGTTTCTTTCGCTCGGTTATTATGTCAGATTTCTATTTCATGCTATCTCATTTTTTCTTTGTTCTATGTTATGTTCTGTCTTATTCTATTTTGTATGTATAAACACACACTATGTATTTTTGATCAGTTTAATTCTTGTACCCTGAAGATGCTTATGTTAAGCGAAAAAAAGCGTTATAGACAAAATTATTGTTTTATTTTCATTCAAATTATGCAGTATAAGTAAAGTATGCAAGTAAATGTAACAAAACAAACACTTGCAACATATTAAACAAGAATATACTTAATATGGGTTATTAAGAAATAATTCAGTCCCTATTGCAGTATGGCATTATTGGGGGGAGGGGCCTATAAAGCCATACTACAGCCAATAATTACAATTAAAAAAATAATCATTAAGATCATCATTAAAAACCCTGCGACTTCCCTGCTGTAGAGATATTTCGTGAATTTAGTGTTAATTATATAAAAGAAACTCCTTACTCGTATATCAAATTTACAAAGAATTTTTCATCAATAAAATTCACTCCACTCATAGTATAAGCAATAGATTCAAAACAAATGGTTTAATAGCCATCCCAATGCTAAGAACGACCACAGCACAGCATAAAATGGTACAATATAGTATTATCCAAAAACAAAATTAATGTAACCGAAACATTTAAAATATGAAATCTATTCAAAAAGAAAATTAACTCCCTGAACTCAGATAATGATATATTACCCTTGATGTACTATCTAGCATAATAATAATAGGATGATTTTTATAGCCCCGTTTTTGTGAAAAATCACCTCAAGGGCGCTGTACAAATATTACTTCATATTCTTATATTACATGTATTCTACGAATTTGCTCTTTTTTACATTTATTTTCTCCTTTTGGACAGGCTATCATTACACATTATGTATAGACCATATAAAGAAATGTAGTTAAATTATCAAAACTAAATACGGCTTGGTCTAAGTTTTCATATGTGTTAAATTGAAAAAAAAGAAGCTAACTGTATTTATTCCTTACGATATATTACAAGACGCTAACACAAATGACAGAGAGATTATTTCCATTATATTCAAGAATGTGTTTAAGCTAAGACAATGAATTATTGGCGGAGGAGGATGGTGGCCGGGAGGACTGATTCATAGGGCCCTCAAATCAGGGCGGCGTAACGGGACGGCTGGTGTTGGTCATCCACTGACATAATTGCACCTGCATTATCGATATAATAGTTGGGCGCCGAGAAGTGGGTGACCAGTTGCCTCTTGGCAAAGAACTCATACCCGTCTTCTACTACCTGATGCACCCGGCAGATCAGGTCAAAGTCGTGCTTGTTGAGGAACTTGGCTACTATCTCAATGACGAAGGTGAAGATGAAGCTCGTTCTCGTGTCCTTGTTGGGGTCGGACCACAGCAGGTCGTAGAGCAGGCCCTGGTCGGGCACTTCCCGGTTGTATACAATATTTTTTACAACCACCGTAGCCCGAATAGCCGTTGTAAATCACTCACTTTTGGCACTTCACTAGTACATATGGCGAGGACCTTCGACCGATGTGACCGATGCCAGATGCGTTAATTCAGAAGAACGAAGCAGATTTCACCTTAAAATATTTAGACGGCAGCTCTAAAATTATGTAATGTTACCTAAAAATTATTGTGGTTATTTTATGCTATTTTTACACCGGGAAAATTAAGAACTTCCCAATATTTCCAAGATAAACTATGAGCGATCATAAAAAGCAGCCGGCAGCCACGAGGGTGCCTAGACTACACCATATAAATTAATAATTGGTAATTTTTTTATTATTATTCTAAACAAGTTCTGTTGATTTACGTTTATAGTTATTTAATAAGTTTTTAATGTTGTTTACATTTTGAATTTTTTTTATTATTTTATTATTACGTATGTAAATACTCCTCCCATATCCACGAGCTACTGGAGCTCAACTTATGGAGAGTAGATCAATTGGAACTCTAAAAAATCATGTAAATGATTTATTATTTTATAATTACTTTTTTTGTAATAAATAAGTAAAATATACACCTAAGCATAGGGTTAAATTTTATACAAATATATATTTCTTAAATTTGATCTAAATTAATTAAAAGGAGTTCAACGAATTAAACACAAACACAATTTATAATTTATACGAACCAATAAAGATACAAACAAATAAATACACTTAAAACTTCATTTACGGTGCCAAATTATAACGCAATCTACGGTGCGGGATTTTGTGTTTCCCCATATAAATTCGTAACAATATTGCTTTTTAAGCCAAAAATAAAAATACAATCTATCAACAGTTATTAATTATGGTTGATTATACTGCAAAATACATCTTAGGGTTATAAAATAATATTAAATATGAATACGTTAGGAGCAACAATGTTGGCTCAGGTAATTAACGTATAAAGTAAGTACAAAATGACAAATGGATATATGTAAAAAATCGTTTTATTTTTTACATTAAAATTTTACACTAAAACTATCTACCAGATTCAAAAAAAAAGAAATTTCTAAAAAGAGTAAAAACGTTATTGTCAAGCCATTTCTGGTACAAGCAAAGACATCTTACGCTAGTGCTTAACATTTCTTTTGCCAATTAATCCTACATCATATCATAAGAAATATTATCACCTTATTCTGATGGACGTTGAAGGAATTCAAATATTGTTAAGTTATTTGCAGCCTTTCTTTTTAATTGAATTTATCTATTTGTAAATTTTCATTAAATATTTCAGTAGCGTAAGAGCACCAAAAGTAATAGCATCGATATAAATTCCCCGAGATTCCCAGAGAACAGTAATAATATTTATATGCGAAACATTTAGTAGAAGTCGTATCCAAGCATAAAATTCTCTTTACAAAGTAAGGAATCCTAACTATTCAACCCCTCGCAAATACCTAGGCTAATGGATGAGCCCTCGTAAAACCCCTTGCCCTGGAATAGTCATCCTTGCAAACAATGGCTCCATACTAAAAATTATTGCTGTCCAGTCTTTGCTACAAAAACGGTACAAAA
>JAHDVE020003753.1:0-24966 GCA_022606495.2 Halesus radiatus | reverse complement strand
TTGAAATTGCGTGTTTGAGTTGCGTCCGATTCAGAACTTTAAGGCGTTTATCCGAAGGCTTGTTTTGGCGTGATGTTTTAGAAATCACTTACTGGTAACTGGTAGGTTGGCACACGTGTTATATTAGATTTATTGGCTCTCGTTCCGAGCGCGGGAAAAGAAAGAGCGCTACATAGGTTCAGGAAATGAAATATTTGTTCATTTCAAAGGCAAAAGAAAGGAGACTGTAGAAAATGCGGGAGAAATCCCATAGAACTTTTGCAATTAAACATTTCAATCAAACGGAAGAATTCCGAGGGAGAGAAAATCGATAAAGAAAGAATATTGGCCGTAATATTAAGTGCCTACTTGAATTAATTTCGTATTAGACGCAGTTGGGCAGTAGTTGTTGGCATTGAGTAAATAAATAATGTAGACCGATTATTTATACCACGATTATAGAGGTTGTTACGAACAATGTTTTCATATAACATACAAATATTCTATCCAATCATTATAGAGTCAATACATTACGATGAACTTCGTATATAATATTTTTTTCAAATACCGTGGAACAGTCTAAAGATGTTTTAATCTTAAAAAGATACATGTTTTAGTTCAAAATGTAGGACTCTAAACGTGTTTTAGATCAAATTATCCAGGTAAGTACGTATTATTCAAAGTTAGAAAATCTTTACTTTCTTTCAAAAAAGAGAAACACATGTACTACCTGACTACGATTTAATGGAGACATTTGCATGGAGTAGATACATTAGATCACCATACTAGGCGGCTGCCTGTTTCATGGTGACCAATCGAGTATAGTTACTTTGTATGAAGTCTAGTGTAAACATATGGATTTATTATATTAATTATATTAATATGCTGACAATTGGAAAAATTATAAAATAAAACAGAAGATAGAAAGGAGAAAAAGACATGCGTAAGGATTAGATCACAAAAATATACTTTTATATGTGCAAGCATGCACACATTTTCACATAGGTGCACACATACATACACACGCAAACACATACGCTTATAATATGCACATATATGAAGGAATATATATACATATATGTACGCATATATACACATATGTAGACACACATACACACATCCTTATGTATGTATACATATACACACACGTACACAAGAACGTACAAATGAACATACACATATATACCCACACACCTAAACAACATATACACCTCTATCTGAATACGAGAAATATACTACTAACACTATCACAATCACTCATTAATTAGTCCCCAAGCGCCTTCTTAAAACTGTGGTATTTAGTTATTGCCTTTATTTCAATTGATAAATTATTGAAGATTTTAGGAGCAAGGAAATTAAACTGTGACTGTGCCATTGATGTTTTTGTTGCTGGAATAATGTAATTGGTTTGGTTGGACTATCTAGTATTGTAGTCTGATTCGACAATTTATTTTATATGTTTGAATTTAAAATAGGGGATATGTATTTGATATATAAGGATTTTATATTGAGTACTTTGAAGTCCTTGAATAAGTACTTCGTGGGGTGAATATAGTGTACTTTGAAAATAGTACGCATTATCAATTTTTGAGCTTTAATTAATGGATTTAATATAATTTTAAAGCATCCTCCCCAAACTATTATACCATAAGATATAATTGATTGACATAGGGAAAAGTATACTGTTTTTAACGCATTTTTATTTCATATATTTCGTAATGATCTGAAGATATATGAGAGTTTTCGTATACGGTTTGTGACAATAATTACGTGTTCTTCCCATCAAAGTTTATTATCAATTATTACACCAAAGTGTCTAATGGAATCTGCTCGTTCCAGTGAGTTGCATAGGCAATTTGAGAGATCTCTACAAGAATGTATTTTTAGTACATTATTGATTGAAGGCTAACTTGGAATATTAAGACTAAATGTTAGATATTTCTTTTTACTTATATTTAACGTCAGTAGATTGTCATTCAACCATTGTTTAATATTTTTCAATATTAGTTTCGCTCTACGAAATGTTTCTTTCCATATCTTACTTTTTAGTACTAGTGCAGTATCATCGGCGAAAGTGATTATGTTGCCATCAATCGGCAGTCTACATAAGTCATTAATGTAAATGAGAAAAGGTATGGGACCGAGTACACTGCCCTGTAGTTACACCAAAATTGATGATGGTTGGATAAGATGATTTACGTGATGGTAGCCTAACACAATGCTTTCTATCTGCTAGCTATGTTTTGAACCATTCAATCGCCTTATTCTTTATTTCGATTCTTTGGAGCTTAGGTAGAAGGATTGGGTAATAAACTGTGTCAAATGCCTTTTTTACGTATGTATGTAAAGCATGTAATTTTCGAACGAAATATACATTGACAATTTTTGTTCTTCTTTGGTGGTTTTCTCATTGCTGAGGATCGTGACCCCCACTGCCATTTCCCTGGTGGACAAAGCTTCACCACTCATTGCAATCCGTGCTGCGTGGAGAACTGGGGAAACTTCTTTTGCGGACTTTTCTTGGTATAGGAACCGCCTCCCCGAGCTGCTAGTAACCATTCATTAGATTACTAGCAGCTCTGTCATAGGTCACCCCAAGTAACTCGCTACGTTTGGTGACGTAGCAGGGATCTTCTCATGGTTGAGGTTTGTCAAGGCCTTGGCGATGGATGCGTCTGTCTACAAGGTGCGTGGCTGACCGGATCGTGAGAGGCCGGTTGAGTGAGACCCTCTGACCTCCCAGCCGGACTCCCTCGACCCTATGCCTTGCACTGCAATCGGAGAGATGGATAAATACGTATTTTACACCTGAACATACTGACCCCAGATTCTTACCTACCCCAAAACTTCTTCTCTTCCCTTTCCTTAAAAATACCTTCCATACAGCATCCCCAAAGACATCATAACATTGAGAGAGATTATTATTCTTATGGCCTTCTTTATTGAGTCAATGAAAAACATTTCGTCGCAAACACTGATACGTAGGTTCATCGGCTTTACCGGTTTAATGTTTACTTATTACATCTGGGTTGAAGCACCATTTATATTGCATACATATTGTTTTCATAAGTGCAAATACTACCGTTAAAATTGATATTCCTCAGTACCAATTGCATTTTTTTTCACTGATCTACATGATCAAAACATCTTCTACTTTAAAATAATCTGGTAAATCGCCAAATATCTTCATAGCCACCGTACATCAAAAACGTTAATGTTGTATTTGTATCTAACACACATTGCATAAAAATAAATCTAACAATGTCTAGACAGGATGTGGATTAAACACAAATTTTAAGTATTTTTTTATTCAGTATTTAGAATATATTAAAAAAAATTATTGTACAACTTCAAACCGTATTATTTTCACAAGTCCAATGTGAAGGCATTCATAACCAAGCAGAACGAAAACCGAATTTATAATATACTGTGTTATTATTTGTACGGGTATCAGTCACACTAGACTTAATAACAATACAGCTTGGATACCAGAATGAATGCAATTTGTTAAAACACAACATCTCAATAAATAAATTAAACAATATCATAACTATAAGGCACTGAAACGAAATCATTCATTCCAAAATTGTTCATTAGCTACTAGAATTTTTGAGTAATGTGTTTAGTGAAAGATTTTAAAAATAACTTGATGTAATTTAATAATGTTATTATTAAGTTCCTAACTAACTAACCATCATGCCGTTTCACCGCAGGGGTAGGCAGATAGGACGGACCGCCAAACGACTCGACCTTAGCATACACTTCTTGCTTCATTCACTTTCATACAACGTCTCATACATTCTCTTCTGTTATTCCGACTTCTGACACGGCCCACCTCTAGCATTTGATTCATTTGATCGTGCCATGTCTTCCTAGGACGTCCCCGGCTTCTTCTTCCATTCACATTTTTTTAATTGTATAATATTAATTATATACAATGGTAACTTATAGCCGCAAAGCCACTGCAAGTAGCTTGTCAGCAGGAGTTTATTTCAATAATATTATATAATACAACAATAAATAACAATCATCATACAAATGTAGGGCAAAATTAGGATATAGAGGCGCATGCATGTTGTGATCAATGTACATAAGTTGGAAAAAAAAATTAAAAAGAAAAAAATAATGGAAACAACATTACAGTTTTGTTATCGAGATACTAGAGTCCAATTTTATAACACCGATTTAAATAAAATTATAAAAATATCAATATCATAAAAAATATCTAAATTATAAAAGTACCAATATTATAAGAATATCAATATTATAAAAATATCAATATTATAAAAATATAAATATTTTAAAAATATCGACATTTTAAATACAACATTATAAAAATACCCATATTATAAAAATATGAATATTATAAAAATACCAACATTTTAAAAAATTTCAATATATTAAAAATATCAACATTACAAAAAACATTAATAATTCGCGTCATATATTTTTCTCACACTCCTCCCTTCGTTCATTTGCTCTACATGCTCAAACCATCTAAGCGTCCCTTTCTTAATCTTGGACATTATTAAGTTACGTTATTATGTACCGCAAGTATTGTATTATTGTGACAGCTTTTAAGATGTTTAAAGCCATTTTCAAAAGCCACATTTTGATGACTTTCTTTTATGATTTCATTTAACCCTATGCAATTTTAATTTTTATGGTGTTTGAATTGATTCATTATAATTTTTGGTGAAAACCGATTTACTTCAAGAATAATTTTGATAATTAAAATTCTCTGCTCTGTGAGTTACTTAAAGTTGGAATCTATTTTCCCCTCTTTTAATGATGGCAGGTTTCTCTTAATTGTTTTATAATGACGTGAATGCCATATTTTTTCTTCATAATAAATAAAAAAAAAACCACTAAACTGCCAGAGCAATTTGTCAGCAGGATAATTGATGATTTTATCACTTACGATAAATAACAATACTACATGTAGAAAATAGAGTAGGAAAAATAAATTATACCTGAAGTATGCATGAACAATAGTACCCAAATAAGGGCAAATATTAAGGAAATTAATTTAAATGCATATAATAAATTCCTGAACCATTTTTCAGAATTATATTGTTTAGACTGCATGATAATACTAAGAAGTGGTGAATTGATAATATTTTTTGTATTATTTACTAACGTGTAAACAAATAAATAAATAAAAATAAAATGTAATTAATAAAAAGAACTTTGTTTACACCACCGTATTTAATATATTAATGTCTACATGATTCAGAAGCAAAGCTTCCCTCATCAAGATAAGCGATATACCAAAAATTAATGACAATTGTAGACAAATTTCAAACTTAAACAAAAATTTACAATAAGTGATGAAAGTAATATATTATGAAATATTATATAATAAATTTAGGTTAGAAATTCAAAAAATGGTTTTTTTTATTATTAACAAAACAATCGGCTTCAACAAGTTTCAATAAAGTCTTAGCCAGGAGAGTTTGCACGAGTCTAGAAAAAACAGTATTATGTTTTTTTCATAAATAATATCTCTTCAAATATTTACTTACCTTATTTTTCTCCATCGTACTAACACGTGCAAAGAAAGGAAGAAAAGGAGAATTAATATGTGAAAACCAGCAATATTGGGAGCGCAATGTCAATATTGATTCCATGTCAAATATCCCAATGATCGATGTGGTGGGAACAAGACTTTACCATTTATTACGTAAACAGCATTGTTGAAATATAAGAACTTTTCCTTCCAGCTACATTGCGTAAGTATTTTATAGCACTAATAATTAAATTATGTTTCTTTATTATACATTGTTGAGTAAGCATTAAAATTTTCACTGAATATAATATGTTACTTTTCGCATTAATTCGGTACAAATAGATTATGTAATTTATATGTAGGTATTTTGATTAATATTTTTAATAATTTTTTTAAACAATTGTGGCATGCTTTGTTTACCCCTTTTCACTATTAACGGTCCTCCACACTGAAAACCCTATTCACGTAAAAGTATTGTAAAATATATGTTTGATTCGACGATTTAAGGTATAAATCGTCAGAAATAGAGTGTATTTGAATGTACTCAACAAACTTTAACTAGCGATACCTGAGCTTATTTGGGGGAATAAATGTAAATGTTATTTTGATTTCCGGTGAAAAAACTTTCAAAGAATAACAAAAAGTTTTTTCACATGTCGTAACTTGTGATCCGACAGTGGATTCCTCATCAGTTGGCCCCCGGTATTTGATCCCCCTGACGGTTGATCCCCCCGACGGTTGATCCCTCGGACAGTTGATCCCTCTGACAGTAGATCCCCCCGACAGTTGATCACTCGGACAGTTGATCCCTCTGACAGTAGATCCCCCCGACAGTTGATCCCCACGACAGTTGATCCCTCGGACAGTTGATCCCTCTGACAGTGGATCTCCCCGACAGTTGATCCCTCAGACAGATGATTCCTCCGACAGTTGATCCCTCCCACAGTTGATCCCTCCGACAGTAGATCTCTCCTACAGTTGATCCCTCGGACAGGTGATCCCTCAGACAAGTGAACCCCCCGACAGTTGATCCCTCCGACAGTTGATCCCCTAAATGATTATTTCTACTATATGTCCTCATTTGTAAAGTAAGTATGCAGATAGGATATATGGTCGTATAAATAAAATCGATATACTTACATCTGCAGGCGTCTTGAATGGAAATCCGCTACATAATTTTTTATTTACTAATAGTAATGCCGAGTCTCCGAAGGAGTATGCAATAAGGATATAGGACCGAATAATAAAATACGACATATTTATATATGCAGTCGGCTTTCGGAAAATATGCCATAGGTTCCTCCTTGCTCATGATATATCAAAATGTCCCCTTATATGCCGACTCCGCATATATATGCTTTGTGTAGCAGATTTCCACTCAAGAGGTCTGCAGATATAAGTATCTCGACTTTTGAATTATGGCTGCGTATCCTCTTTGCACACTTACTTTACAAAGGCGGACGTACAGCAGAAATAATCCTTTAGGGGATCAACTGTCTAAGAGATCAACTGCCGGAGAGATCAACTCTCCGAGGGCTAACTGTCTGGGGGTCAACTGTCAGGGGATCAACTGTCATGGAACCGTCTTCACTGGTCACTCAGTCGAGTAACCCGACCCTAACTGTCCAATACCTACTGGTTTCTTTAATTTTTTAGCGAAAAAAAATCACTGAAGACTAAAATGCCATCTTCATTTTTTACTCCAAACAAGGTCAGGAATTACTGATAAAAGTTTGTCCGATACGTGCTGATACATCTGTATAAAAAAATTCCCCCAAAATGTTACCCCAACATAAATACAGCTCACTGTCGATTTCCGTGCTCTTATTTCTAATTATTTACTTTATAATACGTTATAATTTTTATTGAACATCTCTGCCGATTTCTTTAGGAAAGTATTGAGAAACAATTTTTTATCTAATACATCCCAGCAGTGTTCAAACAGCGATCGCTTTCAATAAACATGTGTATACCTCAAGAGATCTAAATGTGAAAAAATATTAGTAATTAGATGTTCAAACACCATATATTATAATTGGATCAAATATTAGAATATAGTAGTATGTTTGCGGTTTACCACAAAACTTCAGTAATTAGTTAATCATTTATTAGCGAAAGATTTCAGCATATAAATTCAGGTCAACGCAAAAAGCTTTTTAATTAAAATGCTTTTCTAACGTGCATTCTCTACGAAGGCGTAAACACTATTATAAAAAGAAGAATGTCCCGGGTGGGTACATTCTTCTTTTGTTTTATATACAAATCTACAGTTTTATTCCAAGCTTGATGAAATGTTGCACACTTAACTTTCAAAACAAGGGGGAGGTCATGGTCAAGATGAGATATGGAAAAACCACCCCATCCCCCTTTGCTCCCTCTTAAAGTAGAATGTCAGTATACCTTAATGAAATTTTGCCCACTTGACGTTCAAAATAAGAGGAAAATTAAAAATCGACAGTTTTATTCCAAGCTTGATGAAATGTTGCAAACTTTCAAAACAAGAGGAAGGTCATGGTCAAGATGCGATTTGCAAAAACCACCACACCCCCCTTTCCTACCCCGTAAAGCAAAATGTCAGTATACCTAATTAAAATTTTGCCCACTTGACGTTCAAAATAAAAGGAAAATTAATACCCCTATCCCTAATAAATTAATTAGGGATAGGGGTACGGTTAACACATCATCCAAATTTTACTTCAAACCGTACATGATCCCGATTAATACCACGTACTTCAGCTAGTATAATATATACACATATAATCAGATATATACAATATTCTTACTAACACAGTAGCTAACTTTACAAAAGCGGTAATTCATGTAATGTCTAGATTTATTATAAAGTGTGGGGTGTATTGAATTTCAACATCACTTACTACATCGTTGATTTCCGAAACGGAGCGTTGCACCGGTGATAATTTGTGTGATTGATTTTAGTCAACAAAGTCCTGAAGGAGATGTGGTTTGGTTAACCGAATGACATATTTTTTGTCCGTTGTAAGTTTGGGTTTCGCAGTTTCGCACCCCGAAATTCTCAATTGAAATAATATTCCAAACAACTCTGACAGTTGTGTTTCATCTCACACTATCATCCTGTCTAATCTGCCCTCTCCCCAATAAGCCAATTAGAATAAAACGATTACGTTAAAAAGGGTGCATAATAATTGGGCTTCCATTGAGGATGATCTCAGGGGGGTAGTTTCTACACGTGTGAGAAAATTAAAAATCTCTTTCGCCTGAATAATGCAGTAATATCTCAGTCGAGCGTGATTTGGTTAATGGAAAAAGATAAAAAGAATATTTATCATGATCCACCCCTGATAGCGACAGTGTTTTATGTTGGTGAGTTGTGTGTCGACATCAAAAGAATTTTTCATTAATTCAATGAAACTCCTCAGCTTTTTTCACATTCACTCCTGTTTGCATTGGTCACCAACCACATAAAAGTTAGATTTCATTTACGATAATGCTAAAACTAAACATTTTTCTTAACTTTCCTTACATTAATAGCTGAATTGTTCCATGTTCAGAATATCGCTATATTTCACGGTACTTCACTAACTGCGCTTTCGAAAACTAACTATTATGCTATTTTCCACACGGATAAGCATAGAGGACGAACAGCCAAACAATTCGGTCTTGGCACACACTCCTTGTTTCATCATCGCCTCATACATACTCTTATGTTATTCTGACTTGATATGGCCCGACTCGAGCATTTAGTTCACTTGATCATGTCACGTCTTCTTCGGGCATCCCCGGCTTCTACTTCCATTCACATCCTCGTCATATATTCTCCTTGTACGCCTTTCTTCATTCATCTGCTCTACGCTTTCCATAATGTTGATAATATGAACATGTTCCTCATTTTGGAGACTTTTGTCATACCCTCTTTAAATTTTCAGCTTTACTTCCCGGCTTCGCATCAATCACGACACAATTTTTTTCTTATCGTAAAAATAAAGCACTATGAGCAAACTCCCGTTCACACAGCATCCCTAAAGATAGAATAGGCCCCAAGGGAAATTATTTCCCACAGGGCACCGGGTGAAGTTCATTTCTTTTTTAAATAATATGGCGTATTGTCTAATATTTTGAGGGACCAATGGATATTTCAAAAACCCATAAATCATTACGGTAAAATAAAATATATTTGCACTCGCCCAGAGATTAATAGTAAAAAACATAATGCTTTCACGATGTCAGAGATCGCGGTTCGAAGTAAACAAACAGACTTTATGCTTAATAGTTAATATATCTCTGGCTATAATTATTTCTTCTTTTCGTACGACAGTATAAATATAATGTGATATATGATCACCAGCAAACGGAATACAGATCTAAAACCTTTCTCCAAAGTCCCCTTAACTTAAACCACTGTAATTCTTAGAACCTACGCGTAGTTCAACCTTCTAATATTTATAAACATTGTCTACTAAATTTATGCAAAATAAAATATCAGTTAATGTTGAATGAAATATCGCTACTGTCTTCACGTCAAATGGAATATGGGTAGGTGGGTGTTCTGTGTTTTCAAAATACTAAGATTTAATTACTGCAAGACAGATTCATTTTAAAGTACCTACAACTAAAGCGGGTAATATTTCATAAGCTTTCCCCAACACTATCAGTACATTTTCGGTGAAGCTAAAAGCTCTCGCCTTCACTTCATTTAAATGTTCGAAGCCACTTATTGATTGTATAAAGCTCCACATAATTTGCGCAGGTAATTTATTATCTTCATTTGTAAAATATCGTGTTTACGCTTCGAAACGGTTAAGTTTAAAAGCTCTGGAAAGCTTTCAATGCCCGGAGCTCACGTGTGGAGAGCTTTAACAGTGTTTTTCTACTCTGATGTTTAAACTCCAATCTGTCAGTTTGGTCAGCTAAAAAAAATGGTTTAGTTGAAATACGTCGCGTACTGAGTTAAATTCGTTGAAGGGTGAAATTCGCTGAACGAATTTTGTACAGTGCTCTGTAAATTGGATGCTTCCGTCACTTGTCACGTTTTATTGATTTACACTTTCATGGCCACTTGTACATTCGTAGTATTTTTTGTCTGAAATGTTTCTTTTAGACTTCTGACGAATAAATACATTGATAAGGATGATATCGATAAAGAATTGAAAACATATGTGTGGTGTGTATTTTTTCTATATTCCAGTGGAAGACGCAATATTAAATGTCCCAATGCCAATTAGAAAATCAGTACTCGTGCACTTGTTTTGCAGTGTTTTCCTTCATTTTTCTTATCTCGTTCTTCCCCGCAGCATTCTCAATTTGGGGATGCCATAGTCTCGCAAGTTCTATACGTATGTTGTTTATATTAAAATAAATGTATGGGTTTTAATATTCCATGATGTTTCTACATTCTAGGACAGTATAACCAAATACCGTAGAAATATAATAATACTCGCACCTCCTGACATTTACCATACATTAAGATGCAACATGCTATACTAGGACTGCTAGAGGGGCGAGTTGGCGACATTTAATTTTTTCATATATTTTAATAGGTTTCATTTCTACAAAACCTATTAAAATGTATGAACAAAAAATATTTCGTACACTCGGGCGCTATTACCATTTAAAAGTATTTGCTATAACTATCCATTCCAAAATCAAGTCGAAAACTATTTATTCCAAACTCTTTATTCCAAAACCATCTATTCCTAAACTATCTATTCCAAAACTATCTATTCCAAAACTATTCCAAAATTATAGATTCGAAAACTGTTTATTCTAAAACTGTATATTCTAATACTATTTATTCTAAAATCAAGTCGAAAACTATTTATTCCGAAAATATCTATTCCAAAACTATCTATTCCAAAACTATCTATTCCAAAACTATATATTCCACAACTATTTATTCTAAAACTATATATTCCAAAACTATTTATTCTAAAATCAAGTCGAAAACTATTTTTTTCCGAAACTATCTATTCCAAAACCATCTATTCCAACACTAACAATTCTAAAATCAAGTCGATAAGTTTCTATTCCAAAAGTATCTATTCTAAAATCAAGCCGAAAACTATCTATTCCAAAATCAAATGAATATCCTAAACGTTCTTCCTTCCTACCAGGCTAATTTATTACGAGAAACATATTATAAAGGAAAAATAAAGTAGCTCTATATACGTTCTTAGCTGTGAACAGTTCTCGTCATATATATTAAAACTCTCATAAATAAACTTTTCCCTTATTATTTTTATAAACAATAATTATTAATCTAAAACACTCATCCAAATTGAAAAAACCTTCCGAGCAAAGATAAATGTCGCAGGCAGGACTCGAACCCGCACCCTTCTAATGTCCGGTTAGATGCTCTACCGTTGAGCTACGTCGGCTTATCGCAAACCCGCCAAGTTAATCAATATATACTAGTGTTCATATACATATATATTTTATATACCCTTTGCACTATGCACAAAAATCTTGTCTTAAGTTTTAAAGAACTTTAGTTTATCAATTAATAAACTTTTCCCTTCTTTGTAGTGTATCAATTATTTAACAAACAATACTACCAACCACAATACTAAAAAAATAGTTTAACATTAAAAGACGATTCTTCTTTTACAGCAAAATAAGTATTCCTACTTACTGTCCAATAAAAGAGTCGATAAATATAACTATTTGTGTTAAAGATATGGTCGATATACTTATATAAAGTTACCATCGATCTTGATTTGCTTGACGTTTATCGCAGTTGAGCAAAATTTGCTATTTTTACTGAATACAGCACAACATTATGTTTAGAAGGCCACGATAATAATTTGAACAATATGACAAAAACAGTGTTGGATGGTACATATCACTTCGATAGAGATATGAAACTGAGACACAGAAGCTCGTTTTTTTAATACATACGTAAAGTTTTCTTCGCAAAATACAGGAAACAATGCCTTTGAACTACACATCTTTAATTTTGTTTGAATACCGCACAAGAGTCCCAACTGCTTCCAAATGTCTCGAGTCAGTGATACTATGGGCATCCCCAATTGGGGTATGTTGCGAGTTAGTGAGGAGGTGACAACGAAAGGAAATAGGAAGGTGGGGAAATACCTGGCTATTCAGATCTCGTCACCAAATACGGCTAAAATCATTTTAAGAAACTTTTCGATTTCGAATTATTATCATTCAGCAGGGCGATATTGAGAGTATCTGTCACTCTGGAACGTGCCGCAAATATACTTTATATTATTTTTTAATGAATAAATTGTGAAATAATAGAAATTAATCAAATAAAATTTACTTGCGCACGCCGAATTTTTTAAAATATATCTGAACTATAAAGTTCTTAAGTAGGTACTTTCCATTTTGAAAATATGCTACCCAAACAAACCTTATTCTTTTGAATATGTAAGCTGTGGCTAATCAGAATGTTATGTCTATGGGCTGACCTCAATACAATATAGCGGGTTCAATGTTTTTTTTACTATGTTTAAAACTTTAAAACAACAGTTTTACATATTGGATTTCATTAAAACTACTCTCTAAACCTTTCCGGTAAACTCTGCTGTTTTAAGCGAAACCGGTTGAGTAATTTTCGATAAAATCGAGAACAGATCGACAAACCTCCATTTTTATATAAAGAGATTTTAATAAAATGATCCTAGTTGAAAGCCGAGTCAATTATACCTGTATTATGTTCAAAGCGTCTTCATTTCAAATCGCGCCAACGGGTAAGTTTTTTTTTATTGATCTGGATTCCTCACAAGAGGCTCAACTCTCGGGAGTTACGGACTATGGCATTCCCAATTGATTTTGTAGGGATGAAGGGATTGGGAAAGGGAATGAGATAAGAAGGGAAATGTTGGGAAGTACCTGGCTATTCGGATCCGGTAACCAATCCATTTCAAACGACTTTTCGTTTCCGAATGGAGGTCTTTCACCAGAGCGATAGTGAGAGTATCTACCACTCTGGAATGTTAATTGCAAACTTAAATAAAAACAAAATTTCGATATAAACTGCAAAATGTAAATTTCAACATACATATTCGTCTTCCATCATGTGAGGGATATACTGAAAGGCATTATGCTACTACCATACGATCGCCCAACCTTCTAACTCCAAACGCATGGACGATCGTGTAGTACGTGCGCGTTGGGCCAACGTTGTCTCGAGTTCGGCGAGTTGGCGCGTGATCGCTCCGGTGGCAAACTAGTTCTTTAATCTTTCGCCCGACTCGCACTATACTCGTACATCGGACAATCAGTTTGCGCTCGACAATCACGCCGAAATATATGATGATTAAAATAACCAAAATATGTTCGTATTCATCATCCAAGAATTAATGAAATAATTTGTATAGCTTTTTGGCAAAAAGTCAGATCAAGGATGAACTGCATATATTCCGATGTCAATTTTTTTTTTTTTTTTTAATTACCTACTTATTGTGTTATTTTTTCATGTTTAGTAATTGTTATACAGGTATATCATTAATGGTTGGTTGGGATTTATTATCTGTTATTTCATTTTTGTGTTTTGTACGTTGCGTACATTATTTATATACTCGTATATGTATATATACATAAAGTTGAAAATATTCAAAAGTGTAGAATGCCTGTCGAGTAAAAACCACTTTTTTTTCAGCGTGAACGTACAATATTTTACTTTGTTCTATTGCGATGTATAGTTCCATATACTTCTACATAATAATTGTAGACATTGATAAGATATAGCACTCACGCAGGTATCACATCGACATCTTCAAATGGAATGGAATGTTTGATGATTGTGTGGTAGTAGGTCCCAGAGAGATATACAAATATACAAATGTCTCAGGGTCGCAATAGCCAGCAGTCAGCTATGCGGCGCGGCAACTCCTTTCGTTGAGTTCGTTCGCGGTCGGAAGGATTCGGCTTACATCATTACTCTTTTTTTAAAGAAATGCACACATTCCCGGGTTATGAATATCTGAAAATTTAAAAAATTCCTCTGTATAATAACATAATAAATTATTAATCTCGATACAGCACTCATGCAGCTGGCAGAGGATTTAACCGGCGACATCTGGGTGAGAATCCGCGCTTTGGACCGCTCAACCAACTAAGGATCATTAAAGTTACTATGGTAGATTATAATATTAATTACAGTTAATTTCTATAGCATGGTTTTGGGAAAATTCACCTCAAAAACACTCAAGTAAGATGTTAGGTGGTTTTATATCTTACAAAATGAAGTCAGCAACAAATGTCGGAAAACATGTCAATGGAAAAAAACTGTTCCAGGCAATTTAACCACGCCAAACAACCAGTTTAAATGTAACTAATATTAATTCTTTAATCATTGAAGATAATATTAACAACTCTTAGAATGAAATATGAAATCGAAAAGATACAGATAACGGTTAAGATCTTGGATTCGAGTCCCAGCTGCAACCGTTATCTTTTTTTAGTTTTGCTATGTCCTTTAAGTTTCCTTTTCCATTCTAAGAATTGCTAATATTATCTTCAATGATTAAAAATATATTACAATGAGGTTTATAAGGTTCAAAAAGTTATTTAAAAAAAAAAGGAAAATGTTACATGAAACCCGATTTTATAATTTGTTTAAGTTTCATGGAATTGTTTTACAAAATCCCTTTCTATTCTAAAACAACTTAAGTTCTTCAAATCAGACCACAAAATGTATCAAATTCTCATCGCGCTGAGCCTATGAAGCAGTGGTGCGCAAGTAGTGGTTCGCGGCCCTATTTTTTCTATCTAAATATAAAATTGGAAATGGAAGCAATTTGATATCATCAACATAATTAAGATAGAAAAACTTTTATTCGTTTAGTGTCTTTACATATTATATGATGAATTACTCCAACATATTAATATAAAACGAGTTTATTGAATTTCGGAAGTTGAAACAGCTATCACACGTAAAAGTAAACATAATCTTTTATGTGAATCCCGGCCAAGAGAGGTGGGCGCCCGGAACCAGTGTGATTGTTGCATCCCCAAATTGGGTATGTCATGTGGCAGGAATATGGAGGGAATGGAAATAGGGAAGAGGTAGATTGGAAAGTACCTAGTTATTCAAATATGGTTATCCAACACAGCTAAACCAATTTCAAGAAATGTTTCGAGAGTTTTACTAAGAGTTTCATCCACCTAGCAAAGAATATATTTTGTAAGTTTTAAATCGTAGATGATAGTGATAGTTCCTTTTTTGTAAAAAAAATTGAAAAAATATTTTACTTGAAATTATTTAGTCCAAAAATAATGTTTTCATAACAATAAGGTAAGCTTTTGTTTGGCATCTCGGATGTTTTCAATTGATAAATAATCCACCGATTGAAAAAAACTTGGGTACCGCTTCTACAAAGGAAACAAAACACTGTTTTCTCATTACCCTACCTACTGGCTCGAATCCACCCTAATTGAAACCCTACGGCAATGGTATCAAATTAATATTATTATGTTTTTTTTTTGTTTACGTGTGGTGGTTTGAGGGAAACATTAAATCGAATTGGGAATTAATTGGTTTCGTTAGCGCAGTGGCGGCGCGTCGTGTTCTCGGTCGGAGTCTTTTCCTTTGACTTCCACAAAGTAATGTCACAAAGAGAGACAAAACGCGCCGAGGAAGAAATACTGTATCTTCTTTCATTTTTTCTTTGTGACATGTTTTTTAACCTACCTAATGTGATTTAGTCAAAACATGACAATTTTAATAATTTCCTGATAAAAAAATCTTCACTGCTATTTAAAGCGTAATTTTAAAAGGTCAGTTAAGGTAAATATGCTAAATTAAAAATATTTTCTGTAGTAAAATACGAAAAAAGAATATTGCTTTTTAGAACATCATTTAGATCAAAGGCACAAAGTTTTATAAATAGCAGTAAAATGATTTAGAGGAATACATCTCTCATATACAAATAATTAAACATTTAAATATAAAATAAAACAGCAATAAAACAGATGGAAAAAATTTGAAGGGTGGTGAACGAAATGTTTTTATTACAATTTGTCGTTCTTTAAATGATAAATAAATTATCAAATGAAAACAATAATAATTTCTTCAAATGATTGATATTCACTTTGTGGCGTCATTATTAATATATGAATTTAAAAATATACTTAGTATTCACCACTTTATAAACACATATTTCGAAAGTTATGCTTCGTCATCCGGAATATATGAATTTAATTGTAATATAATTGTATTAATATATTCCTGATGATGAAAGCATAGCTTTCGAAAGATATATATATCAATGTATATTTATAGAGTGGTGAATACTAAATATTTTTTTTAATTCATTTATGAAAACAATAATTTTACAATGACTACGTCGATGGCTCAGAGTTAAAGTGTTGTAACTGCAAAACAAACTTTACAGTTATAAAAAAACTGTTTATTTGTTAGGTAGCAATTGGTATTATTTAATAAAAATAATGCCTCAAGTATTAAAAACACTTACTTGAAAGTGACATTTTTTTTGGAAAAAAACACGATTTTTAGCAATTTCCTAATAATAGCTATTTTGTAGTTACAACACTTTAACTCTAAGTCATCGTGTATAAACATCACGTGGGAATTTTGTGTATACATATCATTAGAAGGGGGGAAGGGAATGTTGTTTAATTACGAACAATTTTGCATAACAATCAGATTTGAATATCATTTCAAAATTTCTTGGAAAACAAAAGCTTCACCATACATGAGATAAAGTTCTACTGTATGTACTCGTATTATTATTATTAATAATAATATTTAGATGATTTGTATAGCATTGTTGTTGTGAAAAATCACATCTACAACCAACTATGTATAATCTGTAATAAATTTTTTTAACAGATGGCATCCCCAGCTCATCGCTCAAAAACATTAAACTATAAAACTGCGTGGAAATGTACACATTATTATTTATATTACGGACAGGCAGATAAATTCACATACCCTCCGGAGCCACTAGACAGCACGTCATATTTCTCACTAAGGTTACAATAACAAACTACCAATTTTTCTCTACCATAAATGGACTCCTCGTCAATGGTAATGAGTTTTGTGAAGTAGTTGACTATTTTATTATGTCTTTGGTCAAATAAAAACCACTATATTAAAGCATGCTTTTTTAGTAGTGAAATTTATATATTTATTTAATTCTTCAAATCATGTAAAATAACTTTATTGAGTCTTATTTATTAAATTAATAATAATTAATTCGTAATCACCACTTTACTAGTATATACATATCAACATGCTTCAAAATCGAAGCTTTCCTCATCAGGAATATACAGAATACTGAATATTCCTAACGAGGAAAGCTTTTCTTTCGAAACATGTTGAAATGTATAAATTAATTATGTGGTTATTACGAAGTAATTTTGAATTGATTTATTAATAATGATGCCACAAGGTGAATACCAATCTTTAAAAAATAAATTACTTTCTTAAAAACCACTGTATTTAATATGTAAATATATATATGTTTCGGGAGCAAAATTAGATAAATTGTAAATTTATTTTTCTAAGTAAATTATTTATCCTGAAGGGAGGAGCTTTGTTCCTGTAACATGTAGATTTTTACATATCAAATACAGTGGTTTTAAGTAATGTAATTATTATTAATCCAATTGATTATTTATTTATTTACCCCCTATTGGATTTTTACATGAAAATTATATAATACAGTTGTGTTAACTACTATTTGTTGTCGTAACAATGGTACTCACCTACACAGTATATGCTATTGATTTATGAAAAAAGTTACAAAGCATAACTCATGAGTTAAACACATAAAACAAACAAAAAATATTATACTTAATGAAGATATGTTTTCTTTTATTTTGTATTGCTAGTTCCTATTTGCATACTGTTTGTATCATAAAGTTTGCAAATGGCCATTGTCCGTAAATAAATTAATAATCTACAGGACCATACTTACCCGGTAATTTACATTAGATTAAAAATGTTTATCAGATAATTGTACATACAGTTTTACACGCAGAGGACATTATACTGGAAAAAATGCGCGTTGCATGTTATTGGAGGTGTTATTTATTCTAATTATTAATGTTCATCATTTTTAAGGAAAGGAAATACACATTTTACCTGAACAGTACAGCAGCGGAATTTGATTAGAATTTATCTTCCTACGAGAAACGGATTGAGGTGTAAAGCTTCGAATATGTGCCTATGGTATAATTATTTTTCTTTTCTTTAGGATATTAACGCCGAACTCAAATAAAAATAAGTCATTGATCTCTTTAGCACAATCAGGAAACTTGAACACGGTTGATATTTGTCACATGAAAGGTCGCTTCTACGACTCTTTCTTGTTTTCGTCTGTGAAATTATCTGCCGGTCTCTGTGGTTCCTTCCTCCTATAACATGGGTATCTTCAAGATCCAGGTTCACTCTCTCCTATCCTCTAAAACACCCTCCACATAGCATCCCCAAAGAAGGCAAAGGCCTTGAATGTAATTATTTCCCTCCGGGCCTCCTGTGTGTGTCACTGTAAAAAAAAAACAGATGTTATTTACATACAATGTTTATAATACGGATTTTTGTGTGTTTTCGAGACATATGATCATTTTGTGGCGGTCGGTTGTTGAAATTATAGTACTAATGAAGTTTGTAGTTGCTAACGAAACGACTCTTGGTCACTCTTTGGTGACTAGAGTATATTTTTATTTTTATACTTAACACACACGCTGTTTATATTTACGGACATATTTTTATAAGAGTGATAATTCCGCCGTTTCTTTTTCATATTTTGCCTTGGTTCACTGCTTCTTAAACCTAATCCTGTAGGTACCGTCATCTGTACAAAAAATCACGAATCTGATATGAAGCAGAGAAAACACTCGAGTTCTGAGTTTTGGAGTCACTACGGGGCTTTTTTCTGCTATTTTGTTATTTAATGTTATTTCTATCATGCGTTAGCAAGCTTCGATATATTCACACTGTTTGCTCCATATTTAAATAAAAAATATTCTCAGGCATAACTAGTTCATAACTACTAGTAATACAAGAATTTTAAGAAAACTTAAATAGGTAACTTCATTTTAAAATAAACTAAAATGTCAATTTCGAATGTTTGCTTAAGTTAATACGATTTATGAAGACAGGAATATATAAAAGTTACTTAACACTTCGATACAACTAGCCTAACCGAAGAATTCTACTGACTTCAACAATTCAATAAAAAAAGAGTTGTTGTGACAGTATGGTTGTGGCCGTGCCATCCGTACCGACAGCACATTAGGCGCCCGGTGACACGTGACGGCGGCGCGGCGGGGGCAAAGCGTCAAAGGGACCGCGGAAATAAAAACACAACAACTCACGAATAGCTTTACCGGGATCTGTGCGCTCCTTCCGCGAACGGATTAAAAGGTGACAGTCGGATGCTGATGCTAAATACGAGACGATGTTTTGTCTTTGTCCCATAAGAGTGTCACACGTGTGACTATTCTTAGTGCCGTGTTGATTCTTGGCTTGGCCGAAGCCAGCCATGAAGATTTTAAAACGTATTGCATTATTTTGGGTTAGCGGCTATACTTGCTAGCGTATAAATTGTCGGAAAATAATTGCCCCATATATTAGTTAATCAAAGATTTAAGCAATAATCCTTCAACTAAATCTGAAATACTACGAAATTCGCTGCGATTTATAGCGTAGAACTTTGATTGCGCTAGTATTCGGGTCTTATAGTGTACGAACAGATCTTTAAAAAATCAACTTTTTAATCATAGAAGACTACTCCCAGTTGTTTCTACTAACTTTATGCTATATCGCTGTAATGAATGTACTGATCACGATCCGGGATAAGTGCATCCATTTTCTATATTCGACACCTGTTCAGTCTGCGGAAAATAATTTAATTTTTAAATCTTTTTGATTTAACTTCATTAAAGCTGATTTTATTTTGTTTTTATTAAATTGTTCACCTCGATATAGGCTCAGTCCTAGAGAGGGTAAAAATTGAATTGTAAGTAATAAATTAATGATGACATATGAAGAACTAGTAAATATATACAAAAGTTGTGTCAATCGAGCCAAAGTTTTGTAATAAAATAAAGAATTTAGTTATAGAGATGGAGAAAAAAACTTATATTTATTTCTATGAAATACATTCCAAAATATCTGAAATTATACGTAGTTTGAAGATCAGTGAAACCGTTTTTGAGCTATCTACGTAATCTATCTAAAATTCTTATGTACTTCAAATAGAACTTCAAAGTCTAAGAACTGTTATCATTGGAAAACTTATATATTTTCTAAAATACTCATGTAAAATTTATACTTCAATCGTTCGTAGTATTTCTTGCGTTAGCAGGCTACAAAATGGGTATTTTTAATGCCCCCTTTCAAGGTTAATATCTTTTTTATATATGTACTATGTAATACAAACGTGTTTTTATCCTCCATATTGCAAAGTACACAAAATAACATACACGTTTGAAACTTTCGTAAACAAAATTCATTCTGTGAAGCGATAGTAGTGTTAGTCAAATTGACTAATGATTAGTTTTTATGAATAAAAGTATGATTAATCTTCTACAGTTAAGACTATTGTTAATTTACAATTATTTTATCAAGTTTTAAAACGTCATTGTAGTATTTAATCATTGAAGAAGATAATATTGATATAACCGAAATTAAACATGAAACCGAAAAAAAACATCATAAAAATGGCTGCCAATAATATGGGATTAAAAGTGGAGGATAATGTTGACAAAGTCTTGAATTTGAGACATGATATCGATGAAGATGACGTAAATTGAACTGGTCTCATTAGCTAAGTTGGTAAAGCGGTTGTTCCGGAAAGACAGAGGTCCTGAGTTCGAGTCCCAAATGTGACTGATATCTTTTTATTTACTGTTGTTTTTTTTCGGGTTCGAGTCCCAGATGCAACTAATATCTTTTTAATTTCTGTCGTTTTTTTCGGTTTCATGTTTCATTTAGGTTATGTTAATATTATCTTCTCCAATGATTAAATAATCGGTTTAATCATTCGGGTCCTTATGATACTGACAGTGAGACGAATCCAGAACCTTGATCATTATTAGACATGGATAATAATCATTGATATTTAACACAAATCGTATCAATTCAAAGATCTCAAAATAAGACAGATATATATATATATACTCTTCTTAAAATAAAGTTTACTAAAACCCTTTCCAGGCGTGTGTCATACATCTCCTACATCCCTTATAATTAATAAACTGTCAGCATTGAATAATAACCCTCTTAGAATGCACTCTACCGCATTCAGCGGTAACTCAAACAAGAATATGATTACATGTCTGATGAGTCCATCTAAGCTAATGTACTCACCTAGTAAAATAAATATATATTTTTTTACCTCTTTTACTACCCAGCTTAACGCGAGATTAAAATACCTACTCGTTTTCCTAATTTTGTTTTTTTAGTAAAGAAATTAAAAAATGTAAAAAAAACTACATGACGTCTTTTTATGTGGATATCTCAAAACTTGATAATTCACAGTGACAATGAGATGGAGAACTAGGGGTGATTTATACACGTTAAAAATTCTGACAAAAATAATTCGCAAACCTCATGACGCCATTGAAGCCTTACTTTTAAAGTAATATTTATTTATTACAAAAAAAATACAAGACACCTAATTATAACGTAAATATAATACAATTTTTTTTCTCCTTCTTCTTATTGTTCCACTCTACATAAGATGAGCTTCAGTAGCTCGCGGTTATGGGAGGAGTATTTACATACATTATAAGAAACATTGCATAATAGTGATATGTTAACAATATTAAAAACTTATAAAACAAAAACAAAATAATTTTAGAATAATAATAAAAAATGACCAGATAGTAATACATATACTATATAGTATACTTTATTGTTGAGGAGACAATTGGAAAATATATCAGTATCCAAGTTCAGAGAGTTAATTTGCTTTTTGAATTCTTCATATATCTATAGCTAAAGAATTATTATTTTATAATTTTTATTAAATAATTAAAAAAACATTTTCCAAGTATTGAGGGGAATTTATAAGTACCTCACTGAATGGAGAATCTATTGTCACATTTATTTTCTCAGTAAATCGGTTTCACCGGTAATAAATCATTTTAGGCACCATAAAAATTAAAATTAGGTTAGGTAAATAGAGTTATATAAATAAGTCGACTCAACGTGTCCTAACCACAGTTTAACAATGGTCTAGAATGCCGAAACAGCTCGCATAATGATAAAAATAAACTAAAATACCTGCAGAACTTAATAACAACATTATTAAATTTGATTTATATTAATAATAAAAAATTTCACTGTCCGTTTTTCTAATACAGTTATTTTTGTGCAAACTTACATTATGGAACATTTTCAGAACGTTCAAAATAATGTTCAAATCAAAATACTATTCCCGCGTATTCTACATAATGATATAGAGAATAGGAAGTAATATTTTTACAGCACCCTTGGGGTGATTTTTCACAATAACGGCGCTATACGAATCATCCAATTATTATTATTATTATTACATGTTTACAGTTTAATCACTTAAATTAACAATTTAATTTTGAACAATAAGTCTGTTTAAATTCCATGATACCAGAACTCACAAAAAGTGTTTACTACTCCAAACATAGGTTCTCTGCTTTATAGCTGAACTAATTGATAATATTATATGATATCATTTATTGGCAGTCGACGCCGATACCTATAAAAAGTCGCTTCGTGTTAATCTAAACGGAGAGAAAGGGTAAAGTGGGGTAAATGGTTCGTTTATAGTCAAATGTTATAATATATATCTAGGTATAGGGGAGGTAGGGTCTGCGTGCCGCACGTGTGTGACGACACGTCATTCATTAATACTCTTTGAGTGATTTATGTTTCATAGTATCGACATTAATAATATTATATTGCGGGTGGAAATACAGACGTAAATAGAAGCTCTCAGTCCAACGCTGAGAAATGAGATTATCGTCACGATTTGGTTTGTATTATGGAATTGAAATTTTGAATTAAAGAATATTTTGCTGACATCAGAAGAATCTTTTGATTCCATAATTAGTGAAGGTACCTTTTTGTATGATAAAACGTAGACATTTAATTAAGTTCATCATGAAAACTCGGATAAAAAATCGATATTGGAACAAATTATTGTCTGATTTTGACAGTTTGACATTAAAGTTTGCCGGAAAAAATGGCGTAAGTTATTTTATTAAACGTTTTATAACCCATATTTCGCCGCTACCAGTTCTCGTCGTCAGATTTTTATGAAATTGTGTTATAAGATATAAAAGTACACCATTTTGAAAAATAATTTTTTGAAAAATGTTTACATTGAGCGTGGCGGCGAAATTCATAATTTATAATCAGTATGCTTGTATTTTTTTTAAAGTATGCCTGTCATTAAACTCTTGTCTTTCCTGTTTTAGAAAATGACTAATGGGCATTTAAAATATTTTGCTATATGTGGATAAGAATTATTCAAAAACAGCTAACCGAGTGCCGTATTTAAGCCCATCTTGTAACTAAACGAAATATTTTCTTCTAACGGTAGAATAAAACATATAAATAAGTGCGCGTCTCTTCCAAATAGTTGTTTTTAAATTTTAACGAACATCTCACAATTGTTTTTTTTTATATATACATTTCAAAATTGCAAAAAAAAACTCTCAATGTAGGTACGTATCTATTTATCATGATAACTAAGCATTAGAAAATATATTTGAAACACTACATTAAAAAAAACATGTTTATCTGTCTATCCTGGATTTTCTCTAAAATTAAGAGACATATCACAGTTTGTTTTTATGAGTGCCAAGAAGGTTTAGAGATTAATTTGAATTACATCCAATATGTAAAACACTTGCTATAACGTTTTAAAATTAATTTGAAAAACGTTACCATTACCATTACCATACCAATCTGGTAAGCCACATATTTAAAAGCAGAAGGCTTTTGGGTAGAATATTTATAAAATTGAAAACACAAGTAGGTACCTACTTAAATACTTTATTATATAGATATATTTTTAAACAAAATTAACGTTTCTTTATTTATTTGTTTAGAGATAGTAATAGTCGTCAGATGGCATTACTTTCGCTGTGAAAACAAATATGGCACCCAAGAGACAAGCAAAAATTCAAAGCTTCATAACTTTATTAAAAAAAAACCATGTCAAGGGTAAACATTTATTTTTATTTTCATTTTAGAAAACAAAAAAAAATGAAATGCACAAAGTCCTGATAAACTACTTCTTATATATCTATATAAAATTAAAATACTTATGTAACACACCTGAAGCATAAATATTTCTCAGGTAGTTCCTTATAATATTTGAATATGGAGTTCAATCATCTCCTTTCCTTTTATTGATGAACACAATGTTTACATAATTTTAAAAAAGATGAACCTGGGCCACAATTCACTTTTAATGTCGCATCGTTTAATTTTTGAACTATCTTGGTATTATTACCTTAAAATCGGTTTAAATTATTGCAGCGCCTTCTTTTTCATACATTGATTGGTCACAAGGAGA
>JAHDVE020003752.1:0-92422 GCA_022606495.2 Halesus radiatus | reverse complement strand
TAGAGAACATTAATTTGATAGTTTGTTATTGTAACCGTAGTGTGAAATAAGACGTATTACCTATTACCAGAAAAAGGTTCATACTAAATAGCGAATATATATTAGCGGCACATTTCACGATGGTAGATTTTAAGCGTCCTTGATTTTTCACTGAAACGGCTCTTTTATTTATATATATTTTTTTATGAATACCGCACAAGAGTCCCAACTGCTACCAACCGTCTGGAGCCAGTGAGGCTATGGCATCCCCAATTGGAGGATGCTGTGTGGCTGAAGGTATTGAGGAAGGGAAGGAGAAGGGGAAGGGGAAGGAGGGGAAAAATTCCTGGCTATTCAGATCTGGTAACCAAACATGGGTTAAAGCCATTTCCAGCAACGTTCCAACTTCGAATGGTAGTCTTTTACCAGGGCGATACTGGGAGTATGTTCCACTCTGGAACGTGCGCAAATATACTATGTATTATTTTTAAAAGAATTAATTGGGAAAAAGCACAAATTAATTAAATAAAATTTACTTGCGCACGCCGGGATTTGAATCCGCGATCTTTGGATTCGTAGTCGAGAGCCTTACCCCTCGACCATGGAGGCCGGCTCTGTACAAATTATTCAATTATCATATTATTATAGTACTCTCGGTATCGCCCGGGTTATAGATCACCGTTCAGAAACGAAACGTTGCATGAAATTACTTTAGCTGTGTTTAGTGACTAGATCTGAATAGCCAGGTACTTCCCAACCCTGGTCTTCACCATTTGCATCTCCCCCTTCCAGTATCATCACGACACACCCCAACAATTGAGAATGCTATTAATTTTTTTTTACGTTTTCAATCTTAGTTTATGCACTCTGACTTGAAACATTTAAATGATATAAATTATTATTAAGGTATTTATCGATTACTCATTGATAACTTGCTATCCAAGTTGATAATTAATTTAGATACTTCGTAACTAATGACATAAAGTTTAATGTTATCTAACAGCGAGTCCTTCAATTCATCAATAATATTTGACAATATCGGGAAGGTTCGTGATATATGGATATATGTTTACATCCGATACCAAAATTAATTAATGGTTTAAATCAGTTAATACAGTTTAGGTTGTGAATCAGATTGAATATATTAACGGCTCTCCATACTAGCAACCGAATTCTTGTCAAAGTATTACGAAATCTAAGATTCGATCGAATATTCAAGCCATAAATTGTTCAACAATCGAAAATGCTGCTGTGCTTCCTCTGTATTTTTCTATCCATTTCGATGATTTAATTTTTTTTCGCTAAATACACAGGGGCATGCCATCTTTATAGGCACATACTATTTATAAACTTAATGCAAGATCAATCAATCTACAGTTCCAAAAATACGCTTAAGACTTGCAGCGCCCGCCGATGTACTACTCTATAAGGTATCAAAGGCAAGAACTAAACACGAAAAGTGGACGCACACGCCATAATATTCAAATGTTGTACCATTGTATGAAGCTATCACTTTATGGTTATCCATTATAATCAAATGAAACACTCAATATGTTTCCTTTCACCCCTCCCTCAATCTCTATCTCTTCCCATTTCACTCTTTACTAATCCCTAGCCCCCCCCCCCTCCCCCACTGTGCCACTTATTATGTATGTTCTTCCATAATTTTGTAATATCGTTCAGTATACACTTGTCCTGACGATGGAACGGTTGTTCCAAAACCGGTAGGCGTGTAAAATAAATGTGGTTAAAGTTTGAGTGTTTCATTCGATTCAAATGTTGTCTTCATTCGACACAAAAAAAATGTACATGTTAGCGCGATGCTCATTCGAAGAAACGACTCGTTTGTGTTAGTGTCGGAAAAGGCCGTGCCTTTCGGTACAGATCACAAATGTAGCAATCAGTGCCATCTGTTGGCACCTCTATTAATAACTACAACATTATAACTACTGTAATTATTATCATAATATGTTGACTTTATTTCATGCGTTTGTGCGGTTGAAAAAAATATGGAAATTTTATGTATTCAGTAATTGGCTACTAATATGCATAAATGAGGCGGTTTTATTTATTATTATTTTCTATTTTAAAACGCAGATATTACAATAATGTTTACAATAACAAAGAGTAGTCGTGCAAAGCTGCCTTAGTTGCAGCTTGTCTTCAGGTTCAACTTTTTATTTATTTTAATCAACATTTATATAAAAACTAGTAGAACTTCACAAGTTTCGAAGCTATTGAGGTGAGGCTACTTAATTTACCATGTTTTCCACTATTTCTTCCCTGGATTGGTTGAGTCATTTGGATAGGTAATCCTAACAGATATCGGCTAAAGCCAGTAACTTAGTCATTACCATTATGTAATTTTTTTTTGCTGTTTTTTCTACCGCCTCTTACTCTGATTAACTGCCTACTCTGTGCGCGCCACTTCCTGTAGTCATTGAACAAATAATCCTTAGAAATGCGATCTATACCGATTTGAATTAAAGAGTTGGACGATAAGACCTTTCGACTCCTAGGCCTCTGATAAATCCGTTCGAGAAAGATTTTCGGTGTTTTGAAATGTTTGATCACTTCACCAGTCAATGAAAAAATAGAGCTTAATTCGTGCACACGGACACGCCCAAAACACACTTCTACCGTGCTTATGTTGAGGATTTCAATATTTCCCGTCCTCGGAGAGCTGACGGAATTATGATATTTAAATTATTAATACATATATTAATTTAAAGATATTTAGCGAATATGAGTAAAAAATTAAAACATGGAAATGGATAGATTTTGTCGACAAACATAGTATTAGGGTAAAAGAGCTGCTATTAATAGCTTATATTTTCGATTGTATCTGATTGCCAGTATGGAGGGGCGTTTATATTATGAAAAATACGGTTTGAGAGGGCGAGAAAAAAATTGTCAGTAAAAAAGTTTGACGGATTGTGAAATGTTTTTTTCCACCACTCGAGATGCATTATTTTGATTACAGACATTTAACTAGATTTCCGTCATCTTAATATAGTAACAAATAGCTTGCACGAATCTGCCATTTTCTTCTAGAAATATTCCGTTTTCCCGCCCTTTTGTGTGTAGGTACCTAGTGAGACCTATTTATTCTTCGCCAATAATACAAATAACAAACAATTTGCACGAATTCTAGAAACATTTTGATTTCCTATCCCTTTTTATGTGTACTTAGGGTGCCCTATTTATTCTTCGCCAATAGTACAATAACAGTTTTGCACGAATTATAGAAACATTTTTGTTTCTTATCCCTTTTTATGTGTACTTAGGGCGCCTTATTTATTCTTCGCCAATAATACAAATAACTAACAGTTTTCACGAATTCTAGAAACTTTTTGGTTTCTTATCCCTTTTTATATGTACTTAAGGCGCCCTATTTATTTTTCGCCAATAATACAAATAAAAAACAGTTTGCACGAATTCTAGAAACATTTTGGTTTCTTATCCTTTTTTATGTGTACTTAGGGCGCCCTATTAATTCCTGGCCAATAATAATAAATAGTTTGCACGAATTTTCCATTTTCTTCTAAAAACATTCTGGTTTCTTATCCTTTTGTGTATACTTAATGAAGTCCATTTCTTCTTCTCCAATAATAACAAAGAACAAATAATTTGCACGAACCTGTCGTATTCTTCGAGCAACATTCTGGTTTCCCATCCTTTTTTGTGTGTACTTAGGGCGCCCTATTTATTCTTCGCCTCACATCGCGAAGATGTTCTCGTGATGTGCCGAGAGCGGCGAGGAGAGAAGAGAGGAAGGGTAAAGAAGTCTGTGCAGACTCTTTAATCATCTGGATTAATGTGTCAAACTCGTGACTAGAGCATTCGTGGCTGACACGGCGTCACGAATTTGAAAGTTGCGCGGTTGAACCTAAAAGTTATCCGAAGAGATTTCCTGTATATTATTTGAGTTTATTTAACCCTTACCTTGGCAGTGTATATTACAATATACATTTAAAAAAAAAATATTGTATCATTTATTACATACAATGGGAACTTGTATCCGCTCAGCCACTGCAAGTAGCTTGTCAGCAGGAGTTTAGTTCAACAATATTATATAATACAACAATAAATAACAATCATCGTACAATGCATGCATGGATGTTGTGATCAATGCACATAAGTAGAATGTTTTTTTTATATGAAAACAGCAGAACGGTTTTGTTATAGGGATACTGGTGTCTAATTACGTAATATATATTAAAATACCGTTATAAAAATATTAAAATATGAGCAAGTATTAAACAAAAGAGGATAGACTTACAATAATACTAACACTGATAATTTTAAAGATACCCGCAGCTATCAAGGAGATATACTATCAAGGATATCATCATATTTTTCCAATGCACAATGTAAGAAAGAGCAAAATTTCGTAAATACAGCAGATATCAAGGAACTCCACAACCAAACACTGTTTTTTCTTTGTAAAATTATTTAGAAAAATTACTGCACCTACCAGTGCTATTTTTTTCTGACTATAATTTTAATACCACTTTGAGGTAGGTACCGATTCAATTGCAGTAAGTTTCTAAATAATTTGGTGTATAGATTTAAAGGAAAAAAACGTGTATATTGTAATATGCACTGCCACGTTAAGGGAATTAATTAGGAAGATAGTCAATACGGACCTCTTTGGGATGTTAATAAACTTCGACATGTGAAAGGGTTTTTATTTTTTTATTGATTGATGACATGAAATATTAATAACTATTGGTTTAATTGGCGTTTATATTTGAATTTGTTCAAATGACATACGAACATCCCTTTATTTTATTTTTTTTCAAGAGATTGGTATTTACCTTGTGGCATCATTATTAATACATTAATTTAAAATTATTTTGTATTCATCAATTTATTAAAATACACATATCTACATGTTTCGAAAGCGATGCTTTGTTCATCAGGAATACATAGAATACGAAAAAATAACAATGTATAGACAAATGATAAACATAGAACACAATAATGTAATAATAGACAAATTATAAACATAAACCAAAATTGATTAAAGTATTAAGTAATTAATCAAAAATTATTATAAAACATTGAATAACAAATTTAGAAATTTAAAAATATATTATTCTTATTGGTAATATTAATATGTAAATAAATTCTATTTATAAACAAAATATTTGATTATTAATTAAATTTAATTCACTATTAACGTTTTTTCTGATTTCTAAAGTTTCAGATTTGTCTAATTGTAAACCGGTTGTATTGGTATATCTCTTGAATTTATTGAATTGAAGTTGATATTTTTCTTATTTCTCCACTCCAGTTCTAATTATCTGATGCAACTTCATTCTTTGCTCAAATTTAAAAAATATATATCGAGGTTTATTTCAATTAATTTGAAATATCCTTGAAGTTCACCAACTACAATATGTCGACGGTTCCAACGAACGATGTCGGATGTGTAAATTGGTAACTTTGCATAAGAGCTGTAGTAGTTGCAATAATATGTTTTTCCAGTGAAATAAATAGGTGTTTATGCAAAATATCAAAAACAACACTACATTTCTTTATCTCAAAAATAATAAAAATGTATACATGAGACTCTAAACACAAAGAAACGAAACTTTAAACACCTCTAATAAGAAGATACCATTTGCACATCCGATATTGTTCGTTGGGACCGTCGATATGAAATTTATGGTGCCAATGATCGTCATAACTTTTTTCGATGGATAAACCAGATTTTCAGATAAAAAGTTGTATTTTGTTACTCTGAAGCTGTGAAAGAGCTTGCTCTTGCTCCTCTCCAGTTTTAGTCAAAATATAATTTAAAAAAAACTGCAGTTCTTACTCTTTATTTTAACCATATTACTCTGTGTTCGCTTAAAACTTTTTGATTACACCTCGCCCTTCTCCAAAGATGAAGTGGGACGATAAATTTTCTCGCTTTTGTTGGTTTTGTACTAATTTCTAATTTCTACAGTCAAAACATTATTTACTTTTATCATCTTCTGACTTCCATGTTTTCTACGCCCTTCACATCCACATATCTCCTCCTTGCCTTGCGCTGCTGGTAGTAGGTCGTGATAATCAGTATTCAGAACAACGGGCCTCCAAATATCGCACAATTTGTGTTTAAGCAAAACCACTTCAATCCAGGCCAGGACAATGACTCAAGTTGGCCTACTATTTATATAAGATCCTCTTATCCCATTCAGCACAGCTCAATACGATCGTGCCCTTGGGACAAAACATATGCAAATATGTAACACAGCCCTGGAGCTTACGATCATCGAAACCTCTAGGTCAGCCATAAGTGAAATACAAGATTGACCCTTTTAGTCCTGAATTAAAACTGGAAGTCATAAAACATGTTTGATCCTTGATAACACCTTCTAGAATTATTTTAAAATTTTTGGATTTTTTTTTTATACTTTAATAGTTATTGCTACTAAGTTAATAGAAAATTAGGTCTCTAAAGGACGTTTTTCACTTAAAATAACAAAGCATACACTGGTATATAAACAATGTATGTATTATTATTTCAAAATTTATCAAAAAAAAGAGATTGAAAACAAAAAAAAACATTTCAAAATATATCTTACCATGGCTAATGCCTGAACAAGTAGCTAAAATCTATTAAATGAGGCGCGTGTAGCCAGTAATGGCGGCAATTGGAAAACGTAAAACATAATTTTTTTTATTCGCTCTTGATAGGGAGGAAAACATTCTGAAATCCATGTATTTTATCAGTTCAATTTCAATTCAATTCTTTATTCCTTTTTAAAATTTTACAAAATTTATATTTTAAGCCATTTCTAAAGATAATACAGGATGTACAACGTCCAAAATAATTAATTATAAAAAATAATAAAAATTTAAATGACATAATTGAGGGTAGACATACATAATCTCAGTAAATCATACAAGTAGCAACAAAGCTTTATGTTTAAATGCAGCTTCATTGATGCTAAATATGTCGATATCCGAAGTGATTCTATTTAACAGCAAGATTGCCCTCCCCACCGGCATTGGCAAGTTGGTCATGCCGGTGAGATTGAGATAAAACAGTATATGCTGTCGGTGACGGAGATAACCATCGGGAACATAGATATGAATGCTCTCCATGATAGCTGAGTTTTCGAACCAGTCTGAAGAAATGTGTAACAATGTGTACATCTCTTCTGACCCGCAGATGGTTCATTCCGAGCATACCTAAGAGAAAGTTGGTAGGATAGAGCCACGGGTAGTGGCCATACTCTCTCAGATAGAGAAATCTCAAAAATTTCTTCTGAACTCTCTCCAACATGAGGGAATACCTGATGTGGGCTCCAAACCACCGACCCACTCTCAAGCCTACTCCTTACTAGTGAGTTATATAATATTATGAGAACTCGGATGTCTTTAAAATTCCTTGCAGTACGTAGGACGAAACCCAGCATTTTTAATGAAGTACTACAGGTGACTTCAATATGAGCATGAAATGTCAGCCTACTATCAAACACAATAGCAAGATCTTTCATAGTGGAGACACGTTTTAAACTTCGGGCGTTCATATTATACCGGTAAAACCAAGTGTGGCACGCCCCTGTGAAAGAAAGAATGAAATATTTAACTCAATCTGATTCCTCTTACTCCAATCAATAATTCTATCAATATCCGGTTGGAGTCGATTGCAGTCTTCTAAAGTTAATATTTCTAAGAACAGTTTTAGGTCATCAGCGAAAAGACAAAACCTGGCAAGCAGAATACTCTCTGCGATATCGTTAATACAAATATACGTACGGTTCGAAAGGGTTAAATAAAAAATAAAATTAAATAAATAAACATGTCAGTGCAGCAAAGGCTATACAATTAAGTTATAAGCCACTGTACTTTTATAATTAGGTACTTCATTATTAATTTCAAAATGTTTATGAATCGCTGATAATATAATTGTATTAGAGGATCTTACTTAAATAGCAGGCCATCTTGATTCAGTGTCCTGGCCTCGGTTGAGGTGGTTTTGGTTTAGGGCGTACAAAGCCAGCTTTTGAGGCATTTAGGGAAATTGTTTCAATTCAAAATAAGTTTAACAAGTTTAATAAGACCGCTGTACAAATATAGAAAATATTTTAATATTATAGTTGAATTGCCTTGTAAAAGTTATGTTTAGAGATTAACTAAACAACATCTATTTTTTACACATGCCGCGGGCAGTGAAAAGGTTTAGATTTATAGGACAATCTGTCAGGAATGAAAAAAGAAATACTGACATTGCTGAAAAGTTGGAGAGTAGAAAATGTTTGAATTTGTAGAACTTGGGTAGGTAGCTAAATCTGAAATATGGTTTTCGTTTCGGTTTCTATTTCTAGTAGTTACAACCCGGTTTCGCCATAGCTTAAGCTGTTATTTTTTTATATTTCTTGATCATTAACTATGTAAAAACTTCTAAACATTTTACAATGTGAATTTCGTCACCTGATCACCGAACTATACTAACTGCATTTAATTAAGCAAATTTTCATGGTAATTCTAGTTAAGATGTTTTTTCACAACAAAATCAATTGCTCAAAAAACAATTAATAAAAACGAAATTGACTAAAATGCTACTTAGGATACTTCTGCGCTCAAGTAACGATTTGTTACTTAATTATTTTAAAAATTTGCTACCGGTTTCGATACGTTCGTTTTTTAAAACTAGCTTAAATTATCCAATTGCGTAAGTAATTATATAGGTGAAGGGTAGTTGGGGTGATTTGGAACATTCGGAGGAGTCAACATAAGGAAACATGGTTAGCAAAGGTGGCATACAAGGTGCTAGTATTTTGTTAACTATATTCGATTTTTATAGCAACTAGGATGGGAAAACCTAATAGTAACCTCATAATAATTTCAGAATTTGCCAAGCTTTCAATATGTAAACTCATTATAAAATCTCATTATTGAAAACACGATGTAACCTAATTTTAATAGATTTAAAACGAGATAGGCATATAAAGTTATAATATTGATAGAAATAAAATAACTTATAATCAGGATATAATAGGATGCAATGCTGATTAATAAAATTTGTGTTCAGTCGTAGTTTCCTACCCCTGGTACCCCAAAAATTGTATATATATCTTAGTTTAATAAAAAATTGTACCAGTCTGAAGATTGCCACGATAAACTGGTACCGGTCAGGTCATAAATAAAAAAAAATTAAAATATTGTTTTAAAAAATTATTCAAAGCACCTTTATTTTGACTCACCTCACCCCCCCCTCCCTCAACAACCTCCTTAAAACTACCACCACTACCCCCCACCTACGTTATTTAACGATACAGACGTGTGAAACCAATAGCAAATTATAAAAATAATGAACTAAGTATTAATTCATAAACTAAAGTTCTTAAAAACTTAAGACAAGATTTTTGTGCATAGCGCAAAGGGTAACAATTATTTTTTTATAAACAATAATTATTAGCCTGAAACACTCATCCAAATTGAAAAAAAACCTTTCCGAGCAAAGATAAATGTCGCCGACAGGACTCGAACCTGCACTAAAAAAACTAAGTACTTATTTATTTTTTATTAAGCACATTTACAAATCTTGAATAAGCAATATTGCACCTTGTTTTATTTTTTAAACTTTTAAATACATATATTCCATACATATAATCTTTGATGATATTTACGTTTCAAGTCAAAAATTGTTGCATTGACCTAGAAACTTACCGAATATACCGAATTCCATGCATATTTTAAAATTGAGCTCATTCTGCTGCTTTATGATTATGATTTATATATGTGATTTACTGAAATATGAATTCTGACTTCTTCTCATATCAGAATTCAATTTAGTCATATTATATACATATACGTTATTTTGTGTTTAAGATTCTCGCCATGTCAAATAAATCTACCTCTAAAGAGAGTAACTTTGTTTTCTGGAACCGTGATTGTAAACAAAATCAATATTTTAGGTAGTTACTGAAAATTTTAGCATGGCCCCTGCGATAATTATTTGTGACCACGACATTTAAATAATAAATCTGGCAAATCCAGGGTCGCCATAAAGCCATTTTCCCCAGAATTACTCAAACGGCTCTTAAGCCCCTTGGGCCCTGAGCGGCCCGAATCTGAATGTAAGATTTGATGTAGGTGCTAGAAGATAAATTACTCGACTCAAAATTTTAAGGGAAAATCGCCCTTTTCCAAAGAAGGTTCGCGAAGATTCGATGCGAGATAATATAACAATTACTCCGCCCAATCTGAAGCACGTAAACTCAATCCCGATGGAAAAAAATCAACCCTCTCGGAACAAAAATTCCATTAGCCCTTTTCACGTTTAGCTGAGTTTTGCAGTAAAAAATTAAACCACATAAATGCAATAACAAAAAATTGATAATAACTGATGTTATAAACCGGGTTATTTCAATTTTCCGTCTCCTCTGATGACCGTCAAATCGTCGATCATCGCCAATTTGATTTTTTTTTAAATATTTTGCCATTCCGCCATTTCATGGCAATATACAAGCAAAAAATATTACTACAAGCTGTTTGTCTCGTATCAATATAGGCATACATTATTTTGTGAATAAGTTTGTATGAAATTTTTAAAAAAGTTCAAGGGAAACTGTCACAAATAATCTTAGGAGTAAAGTAGTATTTTTTAAACTAGCTTTTACGTGCGTTCATAATTTTTTTAAGGAAAAAGTAAATTATATGGTATTTTACAGCTATGTTTTTTTTAACGCAATTAACAATTTTATTTTAATTTTAATCGAGTGAAACTATAGGATAAGCTTCAATTTATCGAATGCATTTTTTTTTGTAAACTGATTCATAGTAAAGATTAATCGATATAATGATTTCGCTAATAGCTTCGCCTTAACGCGAATTATCAGCATGTTTCTGCTTTTGTTCAAGTTTTAATCTACTGCCAAGCCCAGCGGTCGTGTTTTACGCTTGTTGGCTCATCACATTTTGATCAATGGAAAAAAGGGGCCGTTCAAATGTCAAAAAATTAAAAAGGTGCTGATCACCGAATGGCCATCAGATGTGACGCACTTTGAAACACTCCAACGTAGGCGAGACGTGAACAATCAGTTAAGTGTCTTCTGCTGATTCTCTTCTTGGAGGGTTGCTATCATTAGAGTTATCTTTACCATGCCCAAAATAACTTAGAGGAACACGTCGCACTGTGAATACAAAACTATGACGAGTCAAAAATTCGTGTTTTCGAATTATGACAGATTTTGGGTAGCAAAAAGAGTGTTCTTGAAGTCTGTAAAACAACGCTACCTTAAAAATGTATTAAATAAGAAAAACAGGGTAATTTCCTAGAGTGCAACACTGTAACAAAAGATTATTACCCCTACAATAAAAAAATCATTTTTTTAACATACCAACCTAATGGTGTGCAAAATTTCATTTCAAGTGTATGAAACCATTGGGAAGCTAACATTTTTTCAGATCCACTTACACGGGTTTTACAAAACACTTATTATCTCAGTTACATGTTTTTCGAATGGCCATAGTCTTGCATTTACAGTGGAATGTAATTTTGGAAGCCGTGATATTCAACGTTTTCCTTCTCCAAGTTTTGATCAATCTTTCCTTGGATTATCAGTTGTGTATTCTTATATTTGACGCTCTTTGTGATACATCGAAGATATTGGATTTTTCTTCTATTGTAAAACAACACACTTTCGCATTTTTTTAAATTCAATTAATTGCCCACAGTTAAGTGTAGATTGAAAAAAAAATATAACCACTCAGGACTGTTACTATTTTATACATGCCTGTGGAAGCTTTTACATAAAAAGTTTGGATATTTAATTAAATAATTATTATTAATTGATAAACTAAAGTTCTTAAAAACTTAAGACAAGATTTTAGTGCATAGCGCAAAGGGTAACAATTATTATTTTTATAAACAATAATTATTAATCTAAAACACTCATCCAAATTGAAAAACCTTCCGAGCAAAGATAAATGTCGCCGGCAGGACTCGAACCCGCACCCTTCTAATGTCCGGTCAGATGCTCTACCGTTGAGCTACGTCGGCTTATCGCAAACCCGCCAAGTTAATCAATATATACTAGTGTTTCATTCAATAATTACTGTTTTTATTATATTTTCACCTGTAAATATTTGACAAGTCAAAAGCAATTTTCACCAATAAAATGTAGACATAATTTGTCTCGACGCCATCTATTTGAGGGATTTAGCCGTTACAAGCCTCTCTCATACTAATAAAGTTGGTTGTTTACAGGTGAAAATATAATAAAAACAGTAATTATTGAATGGAACACTAGTATATATTGATTAACTTGGCGGGTTTGCAATAAGCCGACGTAGCTCAACGGTAGAGCATCTAACCGGACATTAGAAGGGTGCGGGTTCGAGTCCTGCCGGCGACATTTATCTTTGCTCGGAAGGTTTTTCAATTTGGATGAGTGTTTTAGATTAATAATTATTGTTTATAAAAATAATAAATAATTATTGTTCAATTAAAATGAAATATAACGAAAATATTTCTAAATAAAAAGGTTATTAAAAGAAGAACAAAACTGCAAATAGTTTATTAATAGAGCGTAAAATATTGCTTACTGATATCGCAGTTTTCACAAAATTGCGGGTTGACTGACTTTTGAAAAAACATCGTCAACTCTTCTGAGTTGTATTTGCGCGTTAATTTCACGCCAATACGTCGGACGTGTCATCTGTCATCTGTCATGTGTCATGTGTCGGGTGACGCGTGTTGTCGGGGGCATGATTTGGCGCCGGGTCACGCGGTGGCCGTTACTTATTGGAGGCTGTGCTCTGGAAGTGACGTCACGAGGCGCTACGTGAGGTAGGTACCATGTACTTATCTACGTGATACGTCAGGGCAGCTATTTTTCACGTGTTTTAAAAATAGAATGTGTTGAAACAAAATTGGTCTCTCCTGTGTGATTTTCTGAAATTGTTAAGAACAGATTAAATTGGAAAGCTTTGTAAAGAAAACAACCCAAAATGTTGGCGTTGTTTTACGGCTCTCCACCTAGCGACCAAGTACTTGGAGATTTCTAACGAATTCTAAGATTAAATCGAATATCTAAGCTATAAATCGCACAAATGGAAAATGCGGCTCTACCTCCCTAACGTAAATATATTTTTCTTTTCGTTCCCAAGCTTTAATTTCTACTTTATATTTTATAAATACCTCTTAATGAACATCCTAATTCAGTTGGCTCTCAAGAACCTTATTAGATAGAGGATTCTAACTATATACAATAAGTTCGAATGCTACGAAAAAGACTTATCCCTTAAAATGCGATTATCTCAGTGCTTGTTTTAACGACCTAATGCGTTATCTGTAAACTCTCGATATAGGACGATCATATAAATAGTGTTTTTCCTATGTTATTCATTTTGTTTTCTTCAGTTGTTTTCAACTCAATTTGATTTTTTGTTGTTCTGGCAAGAAATTTCTTAAATGCTGCATACATAGAAATTATTCCTGTTTAGAGGTGTGTTCCGTCCGGGAGTAACATTCTCTTAAGGTCCGACATTCGGGAGCCTCAAATTACAACAATTCAAGCTTTCGTTTCATCAAAAAGAATCGAGTTAACATCATAATATTATGATGGCAAATATTCAGCGAATTCGGGTTGCTCAGGAAAGTTTGTAATTTTCTAAAACATTTAATCTTCTTCGTGGAAAAATAGACACACCCTTGCCCCTTAATACTGGAGAAAAATGATTCATTGACGAACTTTACTTGTAGTTACTTTATTTTACGATGGGAATGACTAAGAAGAATTTTACATGGCTTTTGGCACGAACGTCATCGAAATAATAATTTTTTTACTGATGTTGTGCCTATACATAAAATTATACATGCACTAATTGGTACACCAAACATTTTTACCCAAATTAACATTATTACACCAATAAGAAAATCAACAAGGAGGATAAAAGACATTTTGTATATTAAAGCCTACCACAAAAATACGGGATATTTCTCTCCTTTACCGCGGACATTAAGAAATTACAACACTATACTGCTCTAACAATGAAGTGGATATTTTTAATAATCCGATTAAATACTTTCAAAAAAGTTCTCCCTTCAATCAATTAGCTGATAAGTCAGTCAATAATATTACCAAAACAGTGCATCCTTAGCACAGGTGAACATAATGAATAGTTTATGTTTTCTTCCTTTTACTTGTTTACCATTAACTTTACTTTAACTTTAACTTTCACTATACTTGTTAATTACTATACTTGTTAATTTATTTATTTTAAGCATTGGTGAATGTAAGTTTTGGGCATATTGCCCGATTTATGTACTAAAATAAAATAAATAAATTTTACTTTTATTTAATACCATCAATCTTATTCGTGCAAACTGCAGCCCGGAACGACACAGTGGAACTGCATTAGTCAAAACATGAGGTGTGGCGTCCTCTCCCACCTCATCTTCCATCAATCTTCCCCCAGATTACTTTCAGTTGGGTGGCTATGTATTTGATTTCTTTTATAATTATGACAATTTTTTACAACATTCTTCTGTTTATTTGTTCATTTTCATATTATATAAATATTTGTTATAAATTAGCATATTTTTCGCTATTTATAAGATGTAAAGAACGTACCACTGAAGTCTTCTGTGAGAGAGATGGCTAGAAAGCGAGACAACTGTAGATTTCTTTACATAAAGTGTATGCATGATTACTACTCTAAAAGACGACCTTAAGGCCAGGCTTTACATACGCTGCATCCATTTGGGGGCATGCAGCTTACTCACAGATACATAAGTTACACATTTTGTAAAACAAAGCCATTCGACCTGCGTTGAATGCGCCCAAATGGATCAGGGTTTTCACTCTATACAAAATTCGAATACTCCTTTTATAAATGAATTAATTGTTACATAATCGGAGAAGCCGGCCTAGTCGGACATTAAAATCCCACAATAAATTCTCTGGCTGCATACAGCGAAAATGACACCTTTAAGTTCAAACGTCCAAAATTAGTCCTCCGTAAGATTAAGATTGAAATTAGTCCTATAATATAATCACAGTACAGCATATATTTATAATTTTCATTTAACCACAACAACAAACAAAAAAATCAAAGCAAAGTATCCGTAGATCAATAACATTAATAATAAATAAGTTGTATACACCACTGTTTAATATATAAATATCGACATGTTTCGGAAGCGAAGCTTACGTCATCACAGGATGCACAGTATACTATATATTTTATTTATTTGGTAAACAAATTATATTTTCTTCAAACGTTTGGTATTCACTTTGTGGCGTCATTATTAATAAATGAATATAAAAAATATACTTTATCAAAATACATTTATATCTACATGTTTCGAAATCGATGCTTTCATTGTCAGGAATATATGAATACTAAATAATAAATATGGTAAACAAATTGTTTTAGGAACTCTGAACATAAATGATATCCAATCCGAGTCCGGTCTCCTTCGTTATCACCTGTCATCCCAGATAAATACACTGTGTTAATTCCGTCACCCAATATCACAATAAAGCCTTAATGTAAAGGTCTATTGTACAAAAGACAAATACATTACACTAAAGAAGCTAGATTTGTTTCCTATCCTTTCCAGTGCCCATGCCATTTTCTGGATATGTCTTCGATCCTTATATTTGGTACGTCATCAATACAAAAAAAAAACATTCGTGCTGATATTTTAAAAAACAGTATTATAAAAAAATACATCTTCCATTATTCTTAATATTCTAGGTACCTGCGCTTTATTATTTTTTAAAACTCATCAAAACTCATTAAGAAATACAGATAAACCTTCAATCGAAAGGGGCAAACAAGTCCTCAAGTACCTAACTGTACAGAATCCAGCAAACTTGAAAGGCTCTCTCTGCGGATTCCCTCGGACTGTTGAAAAGTGTAAATCGAAAACACGGAGCACCATTTTTCATCGGAAATTTTAAATGGACCAACTTTCCTCGCAGTTTAATGAAGGGTGATATTTCGATATTCCGGGAATTTTTTAAGAGAATTTCTCTCCCTGTTGGTTCATAAATTTGATGTTGGTTTATTGAGGGGTTTTGAATTGCTGTTGTTGCTACAACGCCTTTGTATCTATGTTTTGTAAATATAGGCGTTCGACAACTTTTGCTTTTTAAATTAATTTTAGTAAAACATGTTGCCATTGGTCATTCTGCTGTTTTTCAATCAAGGGTGAATTTTATTTTTAATTCTGTTCTGATCTCTTTCATCATCGTTATGAGTACGGTTTACAATAAGCACTTTGTATTTATTTATTTAAGACCATAACACTCTTATATAATTTGAACGGGAGAAAGGACAGCCTCGAGATCAATGTCCTGAAACTAGGTATGTTTAAATCTCTATTATGCAAGTAAAATTTAAGTGAGCTCCATAGGCTCGTAACTCTGTTTTTAATCCTGAGAGGGTGTACTTATAGCCTGGTGACATCTGTCGGTGACTCTACGAACTCTTAGAACACTAGAGACATCTATGGAAATATCACAATAATATTTACTAATCCATTTTGATATTACCTATGGTTTTGAGACGTGGTACCTAATCCAAAACAAAAAAATAAAATTAGCAATTTTTCAACTTTTATCTACGCAATAAAATAAATCACACGCAATTGATATGAACCGTGAGCTTGAAAATCTAATTTCTTATGATACCATTTGAAGATTCTTTAGGTCGCAAAGATTGCAATGGGCTGACTTTGTGGTAGGTAATAATGCCAGGAAGACACGATGACAGGACTCAGAGGCAAAACGAGGAAGAAGTGTTCATACGTATGTAGAATTTGTGCAGTGCACACAGGCGGCCGATCATAAGGGCGGTTGGAATTGAATATAAGTCGGTATAATTTTCGTAGACGAATAATCTTAATATCAAATTACATCGGCGCTGCGATCGGTTAAAAGGTTTTAAATTGCAATACCAAGATGGTTCACAAGAATATGGAATTATGTTTAAAAAAGCACATTGGTTCAAGTGCATATGTTTTAAGTCAATTTTTATTTTTTTTATTTATTATTATTTAATTTAATACTTTGTAAGCAAGAAAATTACACGAAAAGGAGATTTTTTATATTTGTGAAATAATTTTGATGTTATGATGCCTTGTTTCTTTAAAACGAACTGTCAAACTCGAATTAGAAAATTTTGAATCTGGGCAACAATTATTCAAAGGCAATGTGAGTGGCTTGGTGTTACCATAGTAATTAAAAAAATTAGTTCAACTTTATTAACTGTCTGCATTTTATTGCCAAGCTATGAATGCAAAGAAAACTGCGAACTTTTACAATAAAAAATGCTTTATTTGAAGGGGTGGCATTTTTTGTTTTTGCCGTAGGCTGCGGTACTCTTAGATGGTAAGATCTGAGGACTGGAGTCAGAGACAATATTTATTTATTCTTAAATTTAAAACAAAACGAAAACATTTTCAACTCATCTTACTAGGATAGTCCTATGTTGAGATGTGCGGCTTCACAATCTTAGTAAAATGATAAATAATAAGTAAATAAAATTATGTAAATAGTAATAAGTAAATAATAATAGGTATATAAAAAATTAAATAATAAGTAAATAGTAATAAGTAAGTAATAATCAGTAAATAATAATGATAATATCGAGCATACATAAGGTTTCAACATTGATTACAACATAAGAGATAACGTGGATAAAGCGAAATCACCACTCTCAGCTAACATGGACTTTTCTTACCATTTTTTTAAAATAAATTTAGCGTATCTATAGTTTTAATGTCACTTAACCTATTATATAACAAAGAAGCTTTACAAGAAAAACTCCTTTGTCCAAATGATGTTCTGTTATTTGCCGGCTGATACATTAGAAAATAACGCATTCTAGTATTGCGCACTTGTTGTGACCTTATGGCAGTATCAATGTTGTTAAAAAAATTACAGAGAACCTGTATTATGAACCTGTACTCGTACATTAGTGGAGGAAGCCCACAATTCTAGATTTCGTGTATATGAAACAAATCCTTTTAAAGTTTTCTTTATTCTACATTCAAACCATTTCACCTCGTCTATAAGATTACTGTGGAAGAAGCAGCCAACTCAAAACTGGTTCATTTCCGTAGAACAACCGGACTTTCTTTAATTTCTCTCAACGGATAAAATGACCTACCCACTTGATCTTAAGTTGGATCTAATCATGATTGCGTGCTCCAATTCTTTAATATACAATCTTATACTAATCCAGTGATATTCAACATGGGAAATATCGCTCCACAAGTGATCTAAGTCGCTTGTGGGGCGATCAAGAGTTGAAAGTGTAAACTTTGCCTGCTTTTATCACAGGTTCTCCTAGTGTTACCTAGGCACAGTACCATAACCCTTTTATAACATTAATATTGTCTAGATAAAAAAAATAAAAAACAAAAAAAACTTTTTTTACAATTTCTTCAAAAGATTGGGATTCACTTTGTTAAATTAAAATTATTTTGTAATCACTACTTTATTAATATATACATATCAACATGTTTCGAAAGTGATGCTTTCCTCATACGGAATATATAGTTAATAGTATTCTATATATTCCTGACGAGGAAAGCATCGCTTTCGGAATATGTTGATATGTATATATTAATAAAGTAGTTATTAATAATGACGCCACAAAGTGAATACCAAACTTTCGAATAAATTATAATTAATTAATTGTTTCGATGACGTACGTACCAAAGCCATGCGAAATTCTTCTTAGTCATTCCCATCGTAAAATAAAGTAACTTTAAGTAAAGTTTGCCGATGAATATTTTTTATTCAGTATTAGGGGGATCGTGCAAGGGTGTGTCTATTTTTTCACGAAGAGGATTAAAAGTTATAGAAAATTACAAATTTTCCCGAGCAAACCGAATTCGCGGAATATTTGAGATCATAATATTATGATGTTAAAACTTGATTGTTTTTGATGAAACGGAAGCTTAAATTGTTATAATTGGATGCTCCCAAAATGTGAGACCTTAAGATAATGTTTCTCCTGGACGGAACATATCTCTTCTAAACAGGAATAATTTGTACCTGTGCAGCATTTAAGAAAATTTGAAAGTTTTTAATCGTGTCAATAAAAATGTCTACTTCATTGTTAGCGCAGTTTATAGTATTGAAATTTTCTACGGTAAATGAGAGAAATATACGCGTATTTGTATGATACTCTTTAATTATATATGGAAAATGTCCTTTATCCTCCTTGTTAATTTTCTGGTTGGTGTACTTTCTTTTAAGCACTGTAGATAACTCACCTTTTTTTGCTGAGATCTACGTTTGATGCAATTAAAAGGTTTCCGTTTCATGAAATTCCAAAAGATTTCGTGTCAAAATGGCAGCATTTATTGGTTTGTCTAGGGCCGATTAAAATTTTCTCCTGCGGCGCTTCCTTTGTAGGTACGCGCTATGATTGATATTTGTTGCTATAGCATAGTGTGCATAATATAAAGTGTGACGTAGATCACACACAGTTTTGATCTAAATGATGTCGCCAATTTACATTAGAAATTTCGGTTCGTAGACCCCAGACAGGTCAATGAAATTTATAACCAATAGAATGCATGATCTGGGCAACAGTTTGGAGGTGTTGTTGATGTATTTTATGACTCCGTTTATACAGTAAAGCGTCATCTGTACCAGTTGTTTAGTGTTGAAACCGTTTTTAGAATATTCCATTTTCCAATGTCCTTCTAAATATTGTTCCCATTATCCATTGCCCTTCCCACAAGGTCCTACCTACCTTGAGTGAAGCCCTCTGTTGTAAAAATTGTAACATAGTTAGTTGAAATATGGCTTTCATTGTGTGAACATATCATAATATTTCTCGTGTCGCAAATTCGCTTCGTGTCGCACCAGATCATCGAATCTTCAACAATTGTGCAATCATCGGATCTTCAACAATTTTGCAGTGTGTGAAAAAAAACCACCAACATATTCCAATTATACGAGTATAAGGTAGGACTTTTCCTCTCACACCAATTTTCCCATGATTTCAAATTCATCAAATGCAATTTTATTCGTATTACAGTCCACTCATGAAAAGCTGCTATAGGGCATGCTTCACCAGTACTTTCATGAATCCTATAATATGTAGTATTCTTGCTTGGATAATGTCGCGTTAATGATTGGTGTTATAATATTGTTTTGGTTTTCTATTTTATGTCACTGTTAAACGTTTGAAAAAGATTGTTCATTACTTTATGGTTTAGAATCCAGTAAAAGCCCAGATTGGCGTATAATCAAATAAATAAAGAAGAATTTTTAAAGTGTTTCGTCAATTCAGAAGAACTAATGAAAATTGTACTTATTCGGGCATAAGGACACGCCCACAGAGCACTTCTATCGTTTTATCCCTTCAGTGTTATCTATATATTATATACCTATCTTTAATTTATTTAACAGTGAAGCTTTTTCTTCTTTTCGTGGAAAAATAATTCCTGGAACAGTGTCTACAATAGAGTTTTTTTTTGTTTTTTTTTTTGTGTTATTAACCCTTACCACTCCATTATTTTTTAATATTTGTTGTCAGCCAACTCTAATTTAAATAATGTCAAAATATTAATTTATTGATAGGCAGTTACAAAAGAATTATTTTATAGTAAAACAAAAACGGAAAACAGTCAAAATCTTATTAAAACGTGAATTGAAATGTTTTTTTTGTCGAATAATCACAAGAAATAACGTCACGTGTCAAGTTTTGCGCGCTAAAATACACCACGCGCATACGTCTTATCTTGTCGGCCGCCAGCCGACAACTGAGTTGTAGTGTACAAATAGTGATCTCGGCTGGCACCCGAGAAAGGAGTGGTAAGGGTAAATAACCTATTTTTCATTTTTAAATTCATCATTGATATTACCAGTGCGATAAAAATTCTCGACTGATGTGTTACATTTATAATATATAATAATATGCTATCGGGTGACCCATTTATGCACGCAACTTCACAGTGCGCACGACTCGCTATCCGAATCCGGTTATCCAATGTGACAGAAACACACAGCGTGAATTCCACATTCATTAATTAAACGTTTTTTCATTTAGTTTATGGGTATTTGTGCTTTGAGCAATCCCAGAATATTTATGCTGCTCCAAACTAATGGCATTACCCCCCTGCAAAGTGAATGGCACCCCCAGTATCGCCCTGTCACAGAACACCATTATTATCATAACTCTGTTATTAAGTCCGGAGTTGTAAATATCCTCAATCTATATCTTGCTTGAAATGGCTTTAGCCGTGTTTAGTGAACAGAACTGAATAGCCAGTCACTTACAATTTACAACTCTATTATTGCTCCATATTTTAACTCCTGCTCAACGATACTGTTCTTGTGTAACGACAGAGAACAGAACCAATTGCAAATTCTCCAAAATAGAGCAATGAGAATAATATTAAAGTGAAATAGATATTTAAAAGTTGCTAAAATGTTAGAGGAATTATATTTACTAACACTAAAACAAATGCTGTTGCAAAAATTATTCTACCCAAATTGAACAAAGCCAATAGCGAACAGCTTATTTTATAAAGGGATGAAATGTTATAATGCTCTGCCGGACCCAATAAAAATTGCACCAATTAATGAATTTAAAATTTAAAATAGATTTAAAAAAAAAAACACATTAAATTAAGCAAGTAAAAAATCATTTAGTTTTATAACTATTAACTCGAGAGTGAAAGACCACCATTCGGAATGGAAACATTGCTTGAAATGTCTTTAGTCCTGTTTAGTGACCAGATTTGAATAGCCAGGCACTTTCAATCTTATTATTTTCCATCTTTTTCCCATTCGACTCCCTTTAGCCTCACAATATACCCCAATTGGGGTGCCATAGTCCCGCTGACTTCGGGCGGTTTGGAATCTTGTGCGGAATACTGGTATACACATAAAAAATACCAGTGATTCATCTTTAGTGGCTAACAATTTGGGAGGAGGGTATGCTTACCGTCGCCCCGGGAACCATTCAATGGATTACCAACACTTCTGCCATGGGTCACTTCAAGGTGTTCGCCACGTTTGGTGCTTAGCAGGGGTGCCCAGGTACATGAGGTGACGTTTGTCCAGGACTTAGTGGCGGATAAGTCTGCTCACCATCTATATCGTAGTGGGAGGGGTTTATTGGTACATCCGTCACTCCTGGACGCACCGACCCCTTGTTTCCTACCTACCCCTCATACCTGTTTCCTTCCTAGTACCTATCCTAGAAGATAACAAAGAAATGAAAAAGGCCAGAAAACGTTTTTTTTTTAAATCTCAGTATCAAATTTGAAAATGTTTTCATGTCAAAATTAAAAGAAATAAATTTTTAAATTTATACAAAAAAATGTACGTAACTAGGAAATCTGGAAATTCTACGTGTTTATTTTATTCTGGGCTTACTTGTAAGAAAATAACACATTTGCTTGATTAAAATTTAATTCAAGATGTGCTCGAAATATGTTTTTAAACATTCGAGAATAATTCTAGGCATTATATAAGCCGATTATAATCAAGAAATACTCGTGCCTTTTAGTTAGGTTCACGAATCAGATTTTTTAAATTGTATGAAATTTTGTACAGGAATATATTGAGATGTATGCTTTTGTTTCTGGGGGAAAAAAACATAATGTGATCCAAACGGTGATTCGTCACACTTGGGTCGCAATTAGGGATGCCAACGAACCCTTAACCCAGTGGCGTGTTGACATACTCCAAGACCCCACGCCAAACCAGTTGTACAAGCTTTGTCGTTCATAACGAATGTGTATACAAGTAACAAGTAATTTCAAGCTAAATAAAAAAAAAATGTAGTAAATCAACATATACGCTGCGCCGCAGGGGATTTTTTTGTTGTACCTTACGTATACGTATTTTATTAAACACCTGTTCCAGAATTCTGAGGTCTTGGTCGTGATTTTTGCACAGTATTTGAAAACTATTGTCACGGAATTTTTTTTCATTCAGGTAAAGTCATTTCCATCATGAGATATGGATCTTTGAAATATCAATAAACTATAAAAAGCGCCTCCAGTGCTCTTTAAAAAAAAGCTGACATAAAAGGAGTTGATATTAGTTAGTAACAAACAAATCATATTAAAATATTATCAGTTTTAATTCCTTATTAATGTGTAAAAAATGAATCAATACAAATTATCATTTTATTGCTTGATGATGGTGGCACCTCCTAGTACTTACTTTCCCTGGCCGTAAGTTTTTTTGCTACGCCCCTGCTTCAGCCCATAGTCCCGAGCTCAAATTGGCCAATTTCCCATTTCCCCCCGTGTTGTAAATTAGAATTCAATTAAAACGCTTTTTTATCTCCCCCCACTCCCTGCTTTATAGGTGATTTTCAGTGACGTCACGAAATTGGTCACTAATTTAGGCATTTGTATTCGAAGCGAAACATCCCCTTTGTATAAAAACAACCCTTAAATATTATTATTCTGTAATATTTCAATGGAGATAAAGGTTTAAGAATTGGACAATTAATTATGAAGAATAATCATTATTTTCTTAAGGCAATTCAATGAATAATTTTCACTCCTTTCTTTGGCTTCAAGTTTGGACTTTTTTAATGAGCTTTTTATCCAATGAATAAATTTCTCTCTATTTTGGGTACATTACAACTCGAACAAGTTAAAACTTTGTTTGATATTATTTAAGATGCTCACAGCCACGTTGTGCTATTTTTTTTCTCACTTTTTGTATTTATAAGCCGTGTTGCCCTCTCTTCTAATTCTTGAGCCAACGCGTCAAACAGTCTCACGGTGTCCATCAACAGTTAAAGCTCCTGTAATACGAGTATGTTTTGCTAGATGAAGTGCTGATACTGGCCCCGATGTATGTACCAGTTTGGCGTGGAACTGACAGAGGAAGGATAAAATAGACGGAATGCTGTGGAAATTAGGTCTCTTATTTATTAGTAATTTTATACAAAATATGACTATGCCTGTCTCACTAGCGATGTCCCTTGTTGAGACAGGCTAGTTTATGAATACTTTTATTTTATCCTAAACTTATTCAATAACCTTGAGGTGATTTTTCTCAAAAACGGTGCTATACAAATCATCCAATTATTATTATTATTATTTGTATAATAATCAGAAGTATTTAAAAGAGTTGATTAATTAATTTTATGTACGATTTATTGTTGTTATTTATGTTTTTGGTTTTTTTATATAGATATAAGTAGAAATATTTTTGAGTACGATTATTAAGAAATATTTATGTTTTAAAGATTTAAGTTTGTAACACATGTTTTAATTGTATGTAAGTACCTTAACTGCTAATTTATTAAAAGTTTTTGATTGAAAAGCCCGTTAGTTAAACTACTAAAAAGTAAATGAATTTAAAAATATACTTAGTATTTCACCATTTTATAAATATACATTGAAATTTACATGTTTCGAAAGCGATGCTTTCATCATCATGAATATGTGAATTCAAATTATATAAAATATGTAAATGAAATCATTGCTTTCGAAACTTATAAATATCAATGTATATTTATAAAGTGGTGAATACTAAGTATATTTTTTTAATTAATTTATTAATAATGACGCCACGAAGTGAATACCAATCGTTTGAAGAAATTATACTAAAAAGTAGTTTATCGGAATTTTTATGTATTAACTAACTAACTAACTAACCATCACGCCGTTTCCCGCAGGGGTAGGCAGAGAGGACGGACCGACAAACAACTCGATCTTGGCATACTTCTTGCTTCATTCACATTCATACAACGCCTCATACATTCTCTTCGGTTATTCCGTATATTTTGTTAAATTTCATAAAGTTGATAAAACAGTATTGGTAACAATAATGATACATGAAATTTATTGTTCACACACTACTTAAGTGGATACCTGTAAATGGTCGAATTTGTATCACCCATAATACCTAATCTTTATGTAATATGTTGCAAAAATAAAATAAGGTTAGACTTAGGTGAGTTCACTGGTTTATTCCACGACCTTTACGGATTATCAATTGTTTCGTGGCGATTTCAAACTGACATAAACTTTTAATTTTTATTGTTTTATCGGATATTTTATTTATTTATTGATACGATGACGGTTTGCATAGCTCCCGTGAGCACTTAGGCCATAGGCCCATTGTGCCATCTCTCATTTTATCTTATTCCTTTGACGGTAACCCGATCCCTTTGATAAAGTTAACCAGGGTTGTCATTGGATATTGGGCTATGTCTCTTTTTATTTTTATGATGTCTGGAGCCAGTGAGACTATGGCATCCCAAATTGGAGTATGTTATGAGGCTGAAGGTATTGAGGGGGGGAAGGAGATGGGAAGAAGGAAGATGGGGAAGTACCTGGTTATTCAGATCTGGTTATCAAACACGGCTTTTTTTTATATGAATACCGCACAGGAGTCCCAACTGCTCCCAACCGTCTGGAGCCAGTGAGACTATGGCATTCCCAATTGGGGAATGTCGTGAGGCTGAATGTATTGGGGAGGGGAATGAGAAGGGTAAGAGGAATGTGGGGAAAATACCTGGCTATTCAGATCTGGTCACCAACCACGGCTAAAAGCCATTTCAAGTCACGTTTCAATTCTGAATGGTGGTCTTTCACCAGGGCGATACTGAGAGTATCTTCCACTCTGGAACGTGCGCAAATATACTATATATTATTTTTTAATGAATTAATTGTGAAACAACACAAATTAATTAAATAAAATTTACTTACGCACGCCGGGATTTGAACCCGCGACCTTCGGATTCGTAGTCGAGAGCCTTACCCCTCGACCATGGAGGCCGTCAAATGGCTAAAACCATTTCAAGCAACGCTCCGATTCTGAATTGTGGTCTTTCACCAGTGCATTATTTTACATTAATAATGTGTGTTAATGTGTATAACACATAGTTTTCCATAAAAATTCGCGCGCGCCTGGTTTTGAATCAGCGACTTCTCGATAAAGCAGAGAAACTTATCCACTCGACCACGGAAGTCGATAAAATTAAATTCAAACTTTATTAGTAACTAAATATTGCGATCGGTAACACGAAAATCACAATCATAATAGACGGTATATTGGAAGTAGACGTTTAAAAAAAAATCTATAACCTAATTTTTGTAGTTTCTCTATATATATGTATGTACTTAACAAAACATTTTACACGTAACTTGTCAAAATTATTACGTCAAATTGTTCGAAATTCTTGCCTATTTATTGAGTCGGAAAGGGGAGAATTCCCTTGCGAATACTCGTCAATTTTCACGGTTTTCCCGCTAGTAATATTATGACAGTCGATATTATTTCGAGCAGGAAAATATCGTGTAGTTTTTTCGCCTGCGGCGGGAATACGCCTGCCTACATCGAAACTTTAAGTTTTGTAGAACGTTGCTGCGGACATCGCTTGAATTTCTCTTTTGGAACTTTTATAATATACGTAAAAGGGTGGTGTAAATATTAGTTTGTAATATTTTTCAGATGTCAAAGAACATTTCGTGAATATATTTGTCTCCAATTCGTGTCTTCTTGGAAGCACTTTCCTACGTAATTTTCTTAGTGCAAGAAATATAGTACTTTTGATTTGAACACACAATAGGTGTTACAACAAGTAGGTGTTTGTGCAGTTTAATTTTTCAATTGTGATAGACACTTGTGGTGTACCCTTTTCTGTTCAATTTGTCGACAGCGATTTTATTTCACAAAGTTTAATTTATTTAGGTTTAAGATTTTTTTGTCCGGTTGCTTCTTAATTATTATAGCAGTAAATTTGTTTGTCTGAATCTGAAGCAACATTTTTTTAAGACATTTTACAAAAAATATAATGCAAAAAGTCCCGATAAACTACTTTTTGTAGTTAGTCTAACGGGTGCTTGTTTTTCAAAACTTTATCATAAATTTATTGTTAAGCTTACAAAATATAAACCGAGAAAATTATTCTAAATATATATATATATTATACTTTTATTTTTATTTTATATAGATATACGAGTATATATAAGAATGAAATATGTATTTCTTTAGAATGATTTTAAAATCTTACTTGATCAAGATACTCCGCGAAGATGTGATTATATCTATATAAAATAAAAACAAACTTAAAGCATACATATTTCGCAAGAATCTTACTTAAAAAAAAAGGAACGACAACAATAAATCGTACATAGAATATATTTCCTTATTATCTAATACAAATAGCTTCTTTCAGCTACCCAAGTTTTCTAGTTTTAATACAGTTTTTTTATTTCAGCGGGTAACATTTTGAAACAGCTTTGAATCATGTGATCTAAAGTTCTTGACTCAAGAGTGGTGAGCTCTAGCGTTTGAAATTTACACTTGCTTAAAAGGTTTGACGCGTTTCATTTCATTTCATTGCCGGCAACCTGGGCATTTATTGGCATGCAATTTTATGCAGTTACATGTACTTTACCCATTTCACTAGACGATGTCTGTTCTGAGAAGGGTAACAATAAAAAATATATATGTTCATGTGAAGGATTATGAAGAAAAGTGCTTAAAAATAGACAAGAAAATACATCAAATATATATAACATAAATTATAAAATACAAAGTTAAAAATGAATCCATGCAAAGCTACTAAAAATTAGAGTAGATAAGGTTGCCTGAGTATAGTAAAAATGTTTAAATTTGAAATAAGACATGTATATATATATATATATATATATAAATATATATATATATAAAGGTGATTTTATTTTTATTTTTATTGTGTAATATATGTGACATACAATGTCGTGTACCCGCTAAGCCCACTGCAAGTAGCTTGTCAGCAGGAGTTTAGTTCAACAATATTATATAATACAGCAATTAATAACAATCATCATACAAATGTAGCGCAACAATAGAACAATATAGGTGCATGCATGTTGTGGTCAATGTACACAAGTTAGAAAAAATATGAAAACAGTTTTGTTATAGAGATACTAGACTCCAATTACATAATATCGATTTAAATAATATTATAAAAATATCGAAATATCAGTATGTATTGAACAATTTGAGAAATAAAAACAGTAGTACAGTTTTGTTACAGTGAGGATAGACGTTTAATATAATAGTAGCACTTTAATAATTTTAAAGATACCCGCAGCTATCAAGGAGATATACAATCAATCATAAGGATAACAACAATGCCTTATCCGTAAAAATAACCGGAATCATTCCACTGGATTTTGAATTGGACGAACTTTGATATTTGGTCTCATTGGTGCGGTCAAGATATTTCAGTTTTCAAATTTCTAAAAAAAAAATTATTAATTTGAAAACAGCATGACAGTTTTGTTATAGAGATATTAGACTCCAATTACATAATATTATAAAAATATCGAAATATCAGCAGGTATTAAACAAATTGAGAAAAAAAAACTGTAGTACAGTTTTGTTACATAAGATTGAGGCGAGTTTGCAAGTAAATTGGTGATGCAATTAATTTTTTTTCATTTGTTCCGTATATTTCATTTTTTTCAATAAGTAACTTCGTGAACATAGTGCCGACACTCTGCAAAGTCGAATGTGCTGCTATGAATAATTAAAATTTCAAGAAATATTTTGACTTTTAAAGAAATCGTTTGACAAATACAAAAACCAACGTTTTCTGCTTTTCACAATCGTAATTAATCCTAGCAAAAAACTAATAAAAAGAGAAAAACCTATGCCTCGCATACATCCGAAAAACAATATCCATTGTCATCCGTCACGTGGGCGACACACATCGCAGTTCCTCAAATGTTTCCACCCATCTCCTACACCATCCAGTTAGCGACCACCCAGCCCCACCTACAGGCTATCCAAAGCTTTTCATACTGTTTTGATATATGTCTCTTTTCGGGTTTTGAATTTCTGTGACTCCAATAACTAGGATAAGATGTAATAATTGATCGAACGTAAAATAATTCACAGATTAAATGTTTTTAACTTAGGTGAAAATCCATCATAAAAAATCGATACGTCGCTTAAAATTGTTGTTCTGATAGGTGTCCTTAAGTTTTGTATATTCATATGCAGATTTTTTTTCTCTTGTAAAAAGTTGTTATGTATTTCTATTGTGTCTGTATGTGTCGAGTCTGTACAGTTATATATGTTATTTTCCTGTTGTTTATGTAATATATTTTTTGTTTTTATATTTCAAATACATATTTGCTTTGAACACTTTGTAAAACCTAATATTATGTAGTAACAATAAACAGTCCCACAATAAGTTGAATTGATAACTCATGGGAGTGCAACATAGTTGTATTTCTTATTTGAAAAAAATAATGGCTTTAGCCGTGTTTACATCTAAATCAGCACGCACTTCCCAACCTTCATCTTTCCTTACTCCTTCCCCTCCCCTACCAGTCTAATAAAATACCTCAATTGGAGATGCTGACTCCAGGCATTTTAAACTTTAAGCGGTAACACCATTGGTACATTGTTCACATATTAGTGAACCTTAATAAATAACGTGTTTATGTTGTTTATATATTCTTTGTAACTTATTTTTAACTTGCTTGTAACTTGCTTGTAACTTGGTTGGAACTTGCCTGCAACTTGCTTGTAACTTGTTTGTTACTTGCATGTAACTTGCTAGTAACTTGCTTGTAACTTGTTTTTTACTTGCTTATAACTTGCTTGTAACTTGCTAGTAACTTGATTGTAACTTTTTTTACTTGCTTGTAACTTTCTTATATGTAGTTTGTGGTGCATCAGGTTTGCACTAAGGTATCACAAGCTTAATCCTCTTCAAGAAAAGTCTTCTCTCATAGCACAACCAACAATTTTATTATCACAGTTTTTAATGATGTGATTAGGAGTAGGAAGAAATATCTTCATATTAATCGTATTTCTGGAATGTTTAAATATGATATATTTGTTTCATGACTTACCTATTATGTTATTGTTTTATTCAGGATGTAGCTTTCTAATGCTCCTCTTAACCTTACATTTACCCTCTCGCTCCCTTGTGACATTCCGTGGCCCACACACGGACCCCGGTTGAGAAGCACTGGACTAAACCCCCACACGGTGGAGATCACCCAATGCATGAATTCCCACAATTTCGACAATTCCTGCTCGCGGCATAAAGCCTGGCCATTACAGCCAAAGCGCTGATACTCGAAAAGGTTGTGTAAATAATTCAATAATCATTTTAATTATTATTTGTTTCCTTATAAACAAAACTTTATTAATGTAGATACAGGCCGACCTTTATGGATGTATATTTAATAATGCCACGTTTTCAAACGAACAACATTTTATGTTAAACACACACCCTTTTCACAGATTGACACACTTATCTATGTAGTCTGCAGCAACACCATTGTAGATTTTTTTTAAATTTCTAAAACATTCAAGGATTTCTGAGTTAGTAAATATTTAATCGCCTGCAGACAGCTTTTTAGATCTTTAATGAACTTACTCCCCGGTTTCTCCCAAGTTTTAAGGCGATCCACTTCCTAAAATTCGAACGAAATCACGCACTCCTTAAGCAGTTGGGGACAAGGTTGAAATTCCCGCTTAGCACTGGCTGCATGTTTCGATTTACGCAAAGAAAAACGTCACCCCATTGTGTGTTTTATTTTATTTTGCAAAGCTCAGGCATAAATATGACCGTTAAAATGTTTAACGGTCATTTTTTTTAAAACTTAATTTGCCGCTATGAATAATACAACAGTTTGTAAGCAGGAGATTTTTCGCTTTTTTAAGATCTGACACTTTTTTTCTAGGCTTATAAAAAGACTCACCAAAAAATGCTCAGTTAAACCAAAGGCCAAGGTGCGTTCTACTTGCTGTATTTAATTAAATCATCTTTGATATTTCTAGGCCATCAAATTCTCAAACCGAAAACACATGATTTTTCATTACTTCCCATTGCATCGCCTTAAATACCATTTTCGATGATTTATTGAAACCGTTTATCCGCAGGGGTACGGAGAGAGGACGGACCGCCAAACAACTCGGTATTGGCACACACTCCTTGCTTCATTCACATTCATACATCGTATCATAAATTCTCGTTATCCGTCCGACTTCTGACATGGCCTGACTTAAGTATTTGGTTCACTTGATAGTGCAATGTCTTCTTCGGGCGTCCCTGGCTTCTTTTTCCATTCACATTCGTGTCATATATTCTCCTTACACCACTTTCATCGTTCATCAGCTATACATGCCCAAACCATCTAACTGTCCCTTTCTTAATCTTACGCCTTACGCTCACATCAGCCTTGCATTCAGTTTTACTACACATACGCCTCACCTTTCATCCTTCCTCTGCCAATTCCATGCCTCACTTCTCACGTCCATTGTGGACTGCTAGCTTCGCTTTTTTGTACAATTTTTAAAACGATTTAAATTTTTTTCCCCTTTTTACGAAAAAAAAAAAAAATATGGAAAAAGTTAAATAAATCATTAAAAAAGAATTCCACCACGAATTGTCATTATCAAAAAAAGACAATATTATTTTCATGAAAAATATTTAGGAGAGTCTGAAAATAATTTATTTCAGAAAATTACAATAATGTTTTTTAGTAATTTGTGCTTTTAATATTTGACAATATTCGATCAATTTAATGTATGAATTTTTTTTTGCACACGTGCACGTCCATAACTCACATATATCGGTTTATATCTTTATTGCTCAAAAAATAATACGAAAACCAATAAACAACCATTCGAAAATAAGTTTGCGAGCAAATAAATCCAAAAATCTCAAAATCAAAACGTGCTTTTCTGTAGTGCTTGTTTATGTCACCTGAAAAAAAGACTTTACGGAAGGAATTACGATTTATCTGTTTTTTATTTACGAAAATCGACAAAAAATATATATTTTGGCATTTATCCGCCTGGCGCGTCAAACGCCTCCCCCAAAAGCCACAATGGGAGGACGCATATGTTTTTTCGCGCGCTTTTTCATTTCAGCCGGGGCTTTTTTACCCATCAATCACAGATAAATGGATGCAATCCTAAATGGGAATTAATTCAAAAGTCAAAAAGGTTCCATTCTGGCACACTGATAAAACTCGTGGATCTATTAGATAGTTGCGGAATAACAGTACTATTATTAAAATCCAAATGAAAATGAATAAATTTTATGTTTTGATTGTACGTATATTTTAATTTAATAATATAGTATATTTAATTTTATGTTTAATCAGTGAAGAAGATAATATGAACATAACCTAAATGAAAAACGAATCTGAAAAAAACCACAGAAAATAAAAAGGTATCAGTCGCATATGGGACTCGAACCCAGGACCTCTGTCTTTCTGGGACAACTGCTGGATATGTTATAATACCTTATTTTCCCTTTTTAATGTGAAGAGCTCCAACTGCCTTAAACTGGTGAGATTATGGCATTCCCAATTCATCTATGTGGATGTTTGTTTTGTTTTTATTTATTAGAAACAAAAACAAAATATTTACATTTTTTTTTTTAAAGAAAGACAAATATTCCCTGGTTATGAATAACCTGACAATATTTGAAAATCTCCTACTACCATTACAGTAAGCGGAAGATATTGCTTGTGTCGTAATGGGGGACTTAGCCAGCCGAGGAATTGAACTCACGACGCCTGGGTGAGACCCAAACGCGATGCCAACTCAGCCACTGACCGGTCTAAAAATATAAAAACATCATTCATAATATATCATTTATATATACGAGTATATACAATCGGCGTGTAAATATCTCGAATAAATGTGTTTACAATACGTGTGGTGTACGCAATACAGTTTTATGGTTTATATTTTGTTTGTTTTACCTATCTCACTGAAACTCGTTGCGTACCAAAACACGATAGTGCAAAAACAATATTGTTTGTTTGCACGATGGCCAAAGAAACGAAGATGTTAATGTCAAATTATTGTCACGAAAAAAGTTTCAAAGATTTTGCTTGCTTTAAATTTAATTTTATTTATGATAATAGTGCTAGATCGCCATTAAAAATTGATGGATTTAACCGTATTTTGTGCCCAGATATGAATATCCAGGTACTTCCCATCTTTCGTCTTTAGCGTTTCCTTTTGTTTTGAATATTTGGTCTTCTAGGTCCATATTTTATATTATACGGAGACTTAAAAGGGGAAGGTCCCTTTCAAAAAAGGGTAGTGACTTTTTTATAATATCTTTATTTATTTACACCATTGTTAGCAATAAATTTCTACCGACTGAATCTACATCCCAAAATAATACCCGCTCCGACGGGCACAGAATCTAATTTAATTTATTTCTGGCTAGTTTGTAGTAAAGAGAGGAAGAATAATGATTTCAATGCCTTTTATAACTTAGATTCTGCTTGTATCTGTCGGGGAGGGGTTCAATATATTTGTAATGCAATACTATGGTTGAAATCTGCGTTTTTAATCTATAAGATATTTATTTTCTTTTATACAATCCAATTCTAGTTGCTAAATACTTTTACACGTTTTTTCCCACTACCTTCACACACAGCCTCACAACATACTGCAATCGGGGATTCCATGTCGCATTACCCAAGTCAATTTTGGGAACTTTACAGGAGAACCACAACAAAAAGTACTATTTTAAACTGGTATGAATTTTAAAATTTTGTGGTTTGCTTTCATAATAAATACAAGGTAATAAAAAAAATGCAGTACAAATTAAAACGGTTTTTATTTAAATTATGAAGAATTCTAAGATATAATCAAATATTAAATTTATGAATTTCAAATAAATCGAAAGTGAAGCTATGCTATCCCAACATACATTTTTTTTCAAACTCATAACATTTTTGAATCTCTAATTTATTTCTTTTACTTGATACGATTCTTTGCTATCTTTTCAATATCATAATAAGTAATATGTATTTTTTTATTGCTACAAGATTGCATTCAAATCTCAGTATGTGAAAAATACACTTAAATTACTAATTAAGGTTTGCAACAATATTCCCACATGCTCCGGCAGTTTAATTTACAAGTATTTGACAGGCTTTTAACCGATTTACCCATCCCTCAATACTAATTGTATTCTATTACGAAACGAGACATAACCACAAACATTGTTTAGTTCTATTAATGAATGTTCTTGTTTATTACATCGATGTGTTGCGAAAGTACCATCGTTTGTGCTTATTGTATATTAACAACACGTAAAATCTCGCTAATACAACCGTGGTCATTAATTATTACTATATTTATCTAACAAATAGACAATCAATTTCAATTTTTTTTTTTGTTATGCCTGTATCGATTTGCAGTCTTCATTTTACCATAAATTCCATCTTATAAGTGCTCCATCATCATAATAATAATATATTATGCTAATATCTTTGGAAAACCGAACCCGACCTTAAAAATCACATGTTGAAAGGGTTGCATTTGGAAAAAGCAGAAATTTTATTTATCGTTTTTTCCTTGAACGTCTAGTAAATTCAATTTAATCTCACAAGTACAATTTTTACACGCGACTTCATTTTTAGTATGAGCAGCAACGCTTTAAAATGTCACTTCAATTCCAGTGGCGGTTTTCTCTAATGGGTGGTTGTGCAGTTAACTCCCAAAGAAAAACTACGGCGAACAACTTAAGTACTTGCATTATAATGTTACTACAGTTTGAATAGCACGCTTCTACTACATAGTATTTGCCCTTATAAATAAACAACGCCCCACGACTCTATAGTAATAATATCTAGTAACAAGAACGCAGCGTGGCGGCTCTGTGTGCGAATCCCGGAACGCACGTATGAACCTAAAAAATCTATGGGATATTACATACAACATAAATACGGTTTCAAACGGTGGCAGAACATGCGTCAGACCCAAAATTCGCATAATGCCGATGCGCAGCGATAAGACGATTTTTTTTCTTTCCTGTGTTTTGTTATTTTTCATTGTGTGAATGCTATTAATATTTTCTTCAATAAAAGTAAAAATACTTTCTGATGTCATTATTAATAAAATTAATAAGAGATATTTTGTGAAACATGTATATTAAACAATGGTATATACAAAATGTTTATTATTAATTTTATTGCTATTAATTTTATTTTAGTATTTAAAAAAATTGCTATTTCTAATTATGAAACAGTTGAATGTTGAGTTCATGGTGGAATTCCGAAATATATATATTTGTAATGTTTTTATATCAAAATAAATCATTGTGCATTGCGGGTTCAATTTCCTACTAGCTAAGTTCTCCATCATTCCATAAGCAACATTTTCCGCTTATAATGTTTGTAGTAGGAAAAAGTTTAATCATTGTCATTTGTAACATGGAAATATATATCTATTTATCGGAACAAAAAAATCTTCTAATATTATTCTATATCCTTTATAATGATGATTTTGTACAAATAATTTTTTAAGTCAATACCCAATACATATTTTTAATCATCCATGAATCCTCTAATAAACTTTATTAAATGTAATTGTACACGTGAAGGTATTGTAGTTAGTTAGTTACCCTTTAAATAAAAATGAAAACATCCCCAAAACATCCGATGAACAGACTTTAAATCTATTTCTCCCGAATTTAGGCAGTAAAATTGTGTTTATTCTCCTTTAATTAAAACCTCGCGGAGGAGCAGACTACCTACTTCCTGTTTCCTCGTTCCGACCGGAAGCCCCACCCATTTCCGGAAGAGACCCGTGAACAAAAACTGTACTACCTTATCTAATTATTCCCAATTAGAGGATGAAACTTTTGAGCATTTTGATGAGAACCACTAAAAATTATAACGCACATTTAGAAAAAAAATATTATTTTTCTTTCGGTTATGAAAACAGAACTTTGGTTACACATAATTATTACAAATATATAATTTTATCACATCTGATCTTTTTCCCCTTGTCCTTTTGGGTCTGGGAACCCATCGCCTCGACAAGGCGCCGGTACGAATTTTTTTTACCGCATAAGCGTCCCAACGGCCTGGAGCAAGTGGCACTATGTCATTACCAAGTGGGGTATATTGTGAGACTGAAGGGAGTGGGGAGGTTAAGGAGATGACGTAGAAGAAGGTTGGGAAGAGCTTGGTTTTTCAAATCTGGTCACTAAACACGGCTAAAGCTACAAGCACTGTTACTATTCTCAATGGTGGTCTTTCACCAGGGCGATACTGAGAATATCTACCAATCTGGAACGTGCTGTAAATATACTGAATATATATATATATTATTTAAATGATTTTAATGTGAATTACCGCACACATTACCGAGTCACAACTGCTCCCAACCGTCTGGAGCCAGTGGGACTATGGAATCCCTAATTTGGGTATGTTGTGAGGCTGAAGGTATGGAGGAGGAGAAGGAGATGAGGAAGAGGAAGGTGGCGAAGTACCTGACTATTCAGATTTGGTCACCAAACCCATTTCAAGCAAAGTTTCATTCTGAATAATGGTCTTTCACCAGGGCGATACTGACAGTATCCACCACTCTCAAACATGCCGCAAATATCCTACATGTATTTTAATGATCAAATTTTGAAATAACACAATTTCATAAAATAAAATTTACTTAGGCAGGGATCGTAATCACTCAACCACGGACACCGTCAAATATTTATTATTTCACATTGAATAAATATAACATAATAATTAAATGTGGAATAACGCCTTTACTAAATCACTTTTTTATTTTATTTATTGATAACAGCACGTACATAATGTCCAATACAACCTTATTTCTTAATATAAATATGATAGATATTAGGATAGGCTTTTTTGTCCACTTCGGGGTTTTAACCCGCGACCCTTGGTTTCATAGCCGAGGATCTTAACCGCTCGACCACAGAGGTCGTTTAAATGGCAGTTTAGTGGTGACAATTATTTTTTAAATTACGTGGTCTGGATTTTGAACCCATTTTGTAAAGTGCGTATTAAGTCTGAAAACATTCCGCTGCCAATCCCCTATAATTAAAGAAAGAAAACTTTAATTCCTTTGTCACAAGTTTTTCCTCTCACGAAATCAATTCTTCCAAATTCAATCAAAATATGATTTGATTGCCAAATCATTTTCTCTGAATATATTTTCATTATGGCGGCATAAACTTTCGTAAATTTCCACCCTCAGAAAAGTTTTTTTCTTTAGGGGTTGCCGGTATAAAGTATAGGTATACCTCCTTTTTTCTCTGAAAAGATTATTTGTCAAAACTCATTAGGCATTTCATCATGTATTTCTGAATTGTGGCATATCTTTTAAGTGATTTACTTTCCTTTATGTGGACAGTATTATTTCTGGTCTAGAAGAGTCAATTTTAAGTTTGAGAATCTCACTGGCACCCAAAACTAAATGAAAGAATTATAATGGGTCATTGTTATGTTTCCTCCTTTCTTCTGTATTCAATGAAATTTTATCACTGAACACACAATTCTCAGAAGTGTGATCTTTACCGATTTGAAAGAAAACCATTCTTATGTTATTATTTTTCTATATTTATTATTCGTCTATTCTTGTCATTATTTCTCAGTGTACTGTGTATCCTGATGAGGGAAGCTTGACTTCCGAAATATGTTTAAATTAATTAATTGTCAAACAACCCAAATTAATTAAATAAAATTTACTTGCGCACGCCTGGATTTGAACCCGCGACCTTCGGATTCGTAGTCGAGAGTCTTACCCCTCAACTATGGAGGTATTGCACATAGTTTCGGTGCTGTGAGTACTAGTGATAAATCCCATCTCTCAGATTTGACAATAAAATAAAAAATTACATCTAAAATGTGCCTGTATTCGCAAATTGCCTAAATGTTAGTCTTTCACTGAGAGAATCTTCCACTCTGGAACGTGCGCAAATATACTATATATTATTTTTAAATTAATTAATTTCCGATCTATACGAGTATACGGATTTTTGCTAAGTTCATCATAAATTCCTTATCCTTCACTGATAAATCGGTCCTATGAAAAACATCCTGATTTGCCATATTATCCTTGTAATTTGTTATTATGTAAATATAAAAAAAATGTATTGAAACCAAAAAAATATATGTATTTAATAAAATTCAACGAATCGTCGTGTTTGATTGTGCAATTACCCTAATTACTAACGTTGTTTAAAATTTGTCACCATAATTCTGAAATATAAGACACTCTCGCGTATTATTCTGTACGTCCTTTTAATGTAAATTTCCCTTTGTTTCAGGTAATAACCGCTCCGTTTATTCGTCAACTCGTCCATTTCCCCTTTATGGGTCGCTGTAAAGAATGAAAATTATGCCAAAGTGGTAAGTCTTTACTCTTAACCTGAGTAAAGAATATTTTAAGAACCCATTTTGGAACTTAATGTATTTGGAAGTTCGTATTGTTAACAACTTTTTCAGTTAAATTTTTATTTTTCCTCCCCCCTGTGATGTACTTACATGCGTAATGATTTAATAATCAACATTTCTCTATTTTTTTCTTATTCGAAGGACTCGTGCTCTGGAGGTTCTAAATATCTGTTTATATATACAAATATTACTGCTAACGTAATATTAAATTTATTGAAATAACTTATCGATGCTTATAAACGTCATTGTATAAGATAATATTAGTAAATTCCATTGGATATTATTAAATATTACAATGAGGTTTATAAGCTCAGTAAAATAATTAAAAATTGAATATTCTCTAGACTCTTAGTAAAAAGTCAATAGATGTCTCATATAAATAAAAAAATCCTATATTTATCCGAGACACTATCTAGTTTGCAATTGCGTTCATGAAGAACTTTGTAATCATCATAAAGACAGCTGCCAATAATATGGGATTAAAAATAGAGGATAATATTGACAAGTCTTTAATTTGAGATACGATCTCGATGAAGATGACATAAATTGAACTGGTCTCATTAGCTACGTTAGTAAAGCGGTTTTCCCGGAAGGACAGAGGTCCTGGGTTCGAGTCATATCTTTTTATTTTCTGTTGTTTTTTCGGTTTCATGTTTCATTCAGGTTATGTTAATATTATCTTCTTCAATGATCAAAGGGGAGAGGGACGTCGGAGAGTTATTATTTATTAATTCAAAATAATGATAGTATTATTACGCAATACGATAAACATGGTGTTTTTAAATAGAAAAATATGTATTAAATATTTTTAAAATTTACATAGGCTTAGCATTTTTCAACATCTAATCAGAAATATTACCTTTTTCTGACCGTCCCATTTTTAAAGTGGAGAAAAGTATGTTTAATCATTTATCGGTGCGTTTTTGTAAATAAACGTAACCATTATTTTGAATTAATAAATAAAAACTCTCCGACGTCCCTCTCCCCCTTAAATATTACAATGACGTTTTTGAACTTCAATAAAATAATTAAAAATTAAATTTAGTTCTTTCACAGCTATTTTGCATTCCCTATGAATTATACTACAATAAATACTCATAATAATAACATCACTTTTCAAAAATACTGTGCATTATTTATGTAAGTATGTTTATTGCTTTATTTGTCTTGTGCGCACTTTCGCCGGCGCATCGTTCGTAACAGAAACAAAGAAGCCGGGTGTAATAGCACTCTTCTCCTCGAATCTCGAGAATTTCATTATAAATGTGCAGCGAAGAATTTAAAGTTGAAATTAATAAATTATCTTGGCTGTGAGAAATATAATATCATGATGCTGAAGGCGGGCACTGCTTCTCCGCTAAGAATATCATAAATCAGCCAAGAAATACTGGCAACATATACATTATAAACTACTTCATGGAAACCATCAATTTCTTAGTATAAAACTGCAGAAACTGTTTGTATGAAGGGTAATTCCATACACAATTAGAATTTACTCTTTTAATATTTCCATGTATGTCCACTATGTCTTTTTTTTCATCCTTTTACATCACTGAGCAACTGTTGAGTCGAGTTTTTCCCTCAATACTGTTCAAATGCACAAATACGCTCTTCCCAACAAAATACTCGATCAGTTTTACGATCAATTTAGGATATCGATTTTTGTGGATTAAGTTCCGCTCAACAGAGGATTAATTATAAAAAAATGTTAACACTGAAAAAATGTCACCGAAATGTCCAATGCCATTTTTGTTTTGCGATCTATTTTACGCGATTCAAATATTGAAGGACGTAGATTTATTTTCATTTTCGAATGTCAAAACATGTTTTTATTAATGTTTTAAATAAAACTGAAGAGAAACTAACTTACTTTACTTATTATAAACTAAGTTATGTCTTGTTTTTTCACGGAGGAGAAACGTCAAATGTCAAATGTACGAAATGAAATGTACTTTCGCGGGATTTGATGTCATCTTATTGTCTATAAAAATGGGGGCACTATTTTATTGTCTATGAAAGTGAGCGGGCACCTTAATAGACAATTTATCATGTTCAATAATAAACAAGAACAAAGAAACAATCAAATAAAGCGTTGCTCAACAAAACACTTGGCTGTTCGGTGTCTCAGATTGATCATTCGAAAAGTTGAAAAGAACGGCAATAAGACTTATGCCCCCTCACTTCATAATCGCGGTGTAAATATTACGTTGCGCGTAAGGTCGGAATAGTGTGAAACTTAACTCATTGCCACGGGCGGCGACAGGTATTGTTATAACGGCCTTATACCGGGCTTAGGGCCGGCTTAACTATACCAGAGCTGAACCGGCGGACAAGAATTTAATAAGTAAGATGGCTGGCGTTCAGTTTTATACAAAGGACTCCCTCAAATGTCTCTAGTGGCTCTCACCAAGTAAGCAATTTAAAAAAAAATTAAGTATCGATAAATATTTACAGTAAGAACACTTTGACTGTCCAACTGGGAAGTTCCTATTTTAGGACAGTCAAAATAGATATATATATATTTTTATGTGAGTACTGCATAAGAGTCCCAACTGCTCCCAACTGCAACCATCTGGAGCCAGTGAGACTATGGCATCCCCAATTGGGGTATTTTGTGAGGCTGAAGGTTGTGGGAAGGGGAAAGAGATGGCGAAGAGGAAGGTGGGGAAGTACCTAGCAATTCAGATCTGATCACCAAACATGGCTAAAGCCATTTCAAGTAACGTTTCTATTCTGAATGGTGGTCTTTCACCGGGGCAATACTGAAAATATGCGGGGCAAAGCCTTTGTTTCTACCTTTAAACCAAACGCATTACTTTAATTGAATAGCCACTTTGATAGTCAGTTAGTTCGTAGCTCAGCGACAGTCGGCACGATTTTATGACATATCTCCCTTTGTTTCTATTATCTATAGTTATTTCATTGGTTATCTGTAAGTTGTCATCAAACAATCTTCATTTATCTATTTCGGAAGTCTCTGTTGTCTCAACTTATATAATAGGTATGCTACGTGTAGCCAGTAGCAAGAACAGTGATTAGTGGTAACCAAATAACTGTCACGAGAAAAAAACTTTAATTTTATTATAATATCCTGTGATTTGTGAAAATAAGAACGAATCATAATAGAATACAGGAAAATGTTTTTGCGAAGATCGAAATGTTAATTAACCTCTCAAAGTAGTTCTGCTATTTATACACAGATGTCGTTTGATTTCTCCGGCGTGTTTGGTGCATGTAGTATGGCTTTGGCCGTCAACTAGGCTATAGATGTACAATTTACATAGGCTCAAAGCGAATTAATAATTATAACGGTATCAAAGGCACGTGCTGTCGATACCTACCAACGTAAGTTAACCAATTACTCCATGAATCAAGAAATAAACCGACAGAAGTGTGTTGTGGGAGTGTCAGTGTACCAGAAGTAAGCCCAGTGTTTGGTGAAATTATTAAACATTTTCAAATCGACCCCTTCGAATAACAAGGTTCCATCTGACACAGCGATGTCAAGCGATAATGTGCTCTAGAGAAGTTAACTTTAAGACTCATTATCGCATAACATTGCCATTTCAGATGGAACCTTGTTATTCCAAGGCGTCGAAGTATCGAATTTCTTTCTTGAGCAAATTAACTATTTCATCTGCCCGTCTGGGACCTAGTTGAGTTGAATTTTATTTAATATCGGTATAGATCACACTTCTAGGGATTACCTGTTCAGTGTATGTTATAATCAGTGGCGTGCATTGCGATTTGATAGAAGGTAGGTTGTGCGTAGATTTCCAAATTTGGGTATGAATTCAAAGACATGATTTAAAATAAATCAAAGGAGATGAGTAAACCAGATTTATTTTAAATAACGTCGTAGGAGGTTAAAAATGCTAGTTTTTAAATAAAACCCAAACCGCCTAAGCTAAGCATAGTGAGGAGGACTATGAAAAACATTATGAATTACCTAGTAATTTGTTATTATGTAAATAGAAAAAGAAATGTATTGCAACTAAATATGTAAAAGTTTTTTTTATTATTTTATTCATTGTTGTGGCCACCTGAATAAATTAGCTATTTATTTTATTGAATAATTTTTGAGATATTATGTCGTGTTGCGCTTCTTCCTCCTTTAGCCACTATTTCGAACAGCGTTACAGTGTCCATCATCAGGGCAAATCTCACATTTGGCCATGTAGATCTGAAAACATATCTAGCTGTCTACTGATGGAGAACGATTGTAACATTAAAAGTATTCTTTTAACATAAATTTGTCGTACTCTTGTTTTCTTTGAGTAGGCACAGCTTTCCAGCCTTTAACGACTGAACGCCACTGAATAATATATAACTATACATGTTAGAACCTAAACAAAAACTAATCCAACGGAGAACGTGTACGCTGTACGTGATGTGAAACGGTTTTGTTGTTTTAAGAGAAAGGAAGTGAAATTGGAAAACGAAAGAATAAAAACAGTTTATTGAATCCAGGAGAAAATGCATTTAAGGTAAGCGGTACTTTCTGAAATGAGTCTATGTTTTTGTAAGCGCGCTGTTCATGTATTGGTACAGTTTCTTTCCTTGTTATTTCCAAATTATGGCCTCAATTTCGTACCGCTATATTTCCCGAATTATTACTTGATTATAAATTGTTGATATTGCACACCTACGCGCTGATAAAACAGAAAACTTGAACACACGTAAAAGGACACAGTATGTTCGTCATGGTACGAATTGGATTGCAGACTGTCTTGCGTATGGGGGAAAATTACCACTTTTACTATCTGTGTCTACATGGCGATTAACATAGGACTCTAGTATATTAATACTGTAAGATATTTGAACTATCTACAAATCTGTCCAATAGAAGATAATGCGTTACGTATGGCCTTTTTAGCTCAACACACTTTTCCACAAACTCAAGTGTTCCTCAAGGATCTAACCTTGCCCCTTTACTTTTCTTATTATTTAATAACGATGTTCACAAATGTACAAAATTTTGTAAATTTTTACTACTTGCGGATGATTTAAAGCTGTTCTTGAGAATTATAACCCTAGAAAATTGCCTACAACCTCAGAGCGACATAAAATATATCGACGAATGTAGTCTCTCTAATAAATTGCAAATAATTTTTTTTTAAATGCTCAATTATGAGTTATACTAAAAACACTACGGTATGTTTTAACTGCAAGATGTCCAAATCTTCTCTTAAACATATTAGTACTTCGAAGGACTTTATATTTGCATTTGTACTTTACATTTCATATTCATATAGAGACCTAATGCAGCAGGGATTTGTGCCAAACAATTCCATGCAATTTTCTAACTCTGCTGATTGAAATCTGTTTTCCCCGCATTTAATGATGGCAGGTTTTTCTTAATTGTTAACCTGCAATTATTAGGACAGAAAAAACAGATTTCTACTGAAAGTACCTGTCAGAATAGAGAATTTTAATTATCACAATTATTTTCTCAGTCAATCGGTTTTTCCCGAAAATATTAATTAATCATTTCAAACACCATAATAATTAAAATTGGGTTTGGTAAATAAATTCATATAAGTAATTCGTCTCAATATGGCCTAACCACAGCTTGAAAATGGATTTGAACACTGAAACAGCTGTCATAGTAATAAAAGAACTAAAGTACTTTGAACTTTATCATAACATTATTAAATTTGATTTACTTTTAATTAAAAAATAAAATTAATAGATTTCTAGGAATTAAACACAATAACAATTAATAACTTGTTCATTACGCCTTGTATTTTTTCATCTGTAATAGGTCATGTATGATTTTACCACACATACTCATCTGGGATCTACAATCAGGCACACCTTGCTACCTATTTTCAGTTTCAGTGTCGATAAATCGACGTTTATTGAAAGAACGTTATACAGTTTCATACAATACTGTAAGTTTAAATACAAGTACAATATGTTAGATAATTATACAAGTACAATATGTTAATTATATTATTGTGCGGTTTACAATACCTACCTGAGTAGGTGAGACCTATACATACATAGGTAACATCTTACACTCAGTTATTTTACCTTTCAATTTATTCCTATATGTACGAGAATGTCAGTGCCCATCGTATGTGCTCACCTCTGCAGGCATATCATGCAGGTCAGTCCGTGTATATGTATGTAATATAGCATATTAGCCAAGAGAACTAGAACCAGGTTCTGAACTGTACAAACACCGGCTCGTCTCACACTCCGAATCACAAATCAATTAATATCACCCCAACAGTCACAGGTTAAACGAGGATTAACCTGTAGAAATGGATCCCGTAAGTAATTATTATAAGTAATTATTATTGTGTTACTATAATTTTAAATTATGAAAAAAAATTGCAAACTCGCTTAGTCACGTGGTCAAATAATATGGCCAGAGACCAGAAAATCCCGGAATTTGACCAATACAAAATTGCCCTGGGTTATGAATGGCTCGTATTTCTATGAACATATAATGAACTATAAATTAAAATTTTAAATGTATTAAAATCGGCATTGTGATGGGTTTACATTATTTAAAATATCGATCCTAAAAAAAAACATTTACATAGTAAATGTGACAAAAGGACCAACTGTCAGAGGTATCAACTGTCGGACGGATCAAATGTCGGGGGGGCAACTGTCGGGTCACCATCCAAATCGCATGTATTAACCTCAGGAATATAGGAACAGGATTCAAATGTTACGACCGCTTATTTTTGGCATATACGCAATATCCAAAGTTACCTGCCGTCCTCCATTGCATAAAACCTCCGTGCCTCTTTGTATATATGTATATACCATATGCGATACGCCTATGTGAGAACATTTAACATTTACAGGCGGTCGTGTAATTAAATATAGATAAAGGTCTATAACGTGTTCATTTGTCGTTTTGATTGAACTTGCTACTGCAATATTAATTCGTCTTGTACCTACCAATTTTCGATTACTAAAATTTCTAACTTCGTGATTTTGGAGATAATATTTTTTTGTGTGTTTGATCTTGAATTACGAGCTCTAGCGTTATGATATTAGCACAGCTTTACTGTGATTCCAACATATGGTATAACTAGTTTAATTTTTAATGGTAATTTGTATCATGTGCTATGGAGCCTTGAAATACACATTTAATTTTAGACAAAATAAGGATATACTATATTGCAACATATTTATTCAAAACATTTCAATGTAGAAAAAACTCTCGCTTTGGGATATTTGCAGGACACTGTTTTCAACTTTTACAGTTTCGACGGCCTCCATGGTCGAGGGGTAAGGCTCTCGACTACGAATCTGAAGGTCGCGGGTTCAAATCCCGGCCTGCGCAAGTAAATTTTATTTAATTAATTTGTTCTGTTTCACAATTAATTCATTTAAAAATAATATATAGTATATTTGCCCACGTTCCAGAGTGGAAGATACTCTCAGTATCGCCATGGAGAAATACCACCATTCAGAATTGAAACGTTGCTTGAAATGACTTTTAGCCGTGTTTGGTGACAAAATCTGAATAGCCAGGTATTTTCTCCACCATCCTCTTCCCCTTCTCCCTCCCCTCCCCAATACCTTCAGCCTCACAACATTCTCCTATTGGGGGTGCCATAGTCTCACTGGCTCCAGACTCATTCATATAAAAAACTGCGTTTTGCGAGTTCTTATCCATCATGAGCTATAGAGTTTCGGATTATTCATTTAACAATTCAAAAAGACATGGTGCCATATTTTTGTTGAAACTTTTTCAGTTGGTCCATAAAAAAAAGGTTTTCTAAAAGAGACCTCTTAAAGAAAACTGGTGCGAGATGCGTACATACTTACCATCCTATAAGTCACGTAAAAAAGATTGATTCTGAAATTTTCAAGACATCAATCAAACGAATTCAATTACATTCGAATCAGAATTTCCGATTCTTGCTAATTTAAAACAGTTCAGTAATCTATTATTCGTCTCCTCTATTCCGGTCTTCCTCCCCCATTCAAAACTTAAACATTTCATAATTCAAAACCCCCCTCGGGCGTTATACGTTCTAACGATTCTAACGGATTCTAACGGATGGCCGTTACTAGTTACTTGCCGCTCGCAACTTGCTCGTTGTTCGTTATACCATCAGCCCGCTGTGAGTAGTTTCCGGTCGCAAAATTTCTCTACCCTCCAACGGAGCCTCGAGATTTATGTGCCAAGTTGTAGAGGCATAATGGATCATTCTGAACGGAGGAAAAAATAGGAGAATCCTTCGCACCGAGGGTCGGAATTTAAGGGACTGCGGAATGTCTATAGGTAATCGGGGAGTTATGGAAATATCTGGGAATTGTTAGACTACTTATCATTTTACAAGTTCTTGTTAAAGGGAATACGCGAATTGCAAAAAGGGGCGGTGTTTTTCTTAGAAGCGTATGTGCAGTGCTGCGACGATCAGACATCGTGATAATCGTAATTGGTTTTTGGGGAATCGTGCTGTGTTGAGCTTCTTTCTCATTTAGCCAATGTTTCAGACAGGCTTGCAGTGTCCATCATCAGAGCAGATGTTGGTATTACCGTGGATTGTTATATTAAATGGGATAAACATATGTCTTTTTAAATTAATAACTACATTTATAATATTATTAATATGAATTTTAATAATAATAACTATTACTATTTTTAAACGTATTAAAAATTGCTAAAGAATACGTAATGTATTTATATATTCCCGGTGCGGAAATCAACGCTTTCGAAACATGTTGATATGTATATATTAATAAAGTGGTGAATACAAAGTAATTTTTAATTCATTTATTGATAATGACGCCACAAAGTGAATACCAATCTTTTGAAGAAATTATTATTATGTGTTTTATGCCTTGCTGTTTTCTTTGTATTAATACTAAAAATAAATTAAAAAATTGGTTTCAAATACAATATTTTAATTTAATAATTTTATAATTATTTTTATCATTTTTAATGAATTGCTCACCTACTACTTTCATCGCTTATTTTTGTTTTTTGTTTGTGTTTTTAATTTGTTCATTTTTCTATTATTTGTCTATACTTGTCATTATTTTTAGTACGTATATTGTTTCTTTGCTTCTGAAACATTTAGATATTTACATATTAATAACAGTGGTTTTAAACAAAGTAATTTTTATTAATTAAATTTAATATTTTTTAAACTTGTGAAAGGCTTGTAAGATCAATTGCTAACATAATTTATACGTTAAAAATATTTATATCAATTGATCTCTAATTTCTAAGAATAATTTATATGTCACTGGCGAAGTCTTGTGAGATATTAATTAACAATATGTTGAAATACCGCAAGAAATAGGTTCAAATAAATAGATAAATGTAAGGAGAAGAAAGGTGGAAAAGTTGAGAAATACCGCCGGACTATTCAGATCGTGGGCAAAAACACTTAAAAAAGTAAGAGGGGGTGGTTAACAAGGAGGGGAATACGAAGACGTACTTCAAAAAGTAGGTGAATAATTTGTCTCTTACTAAAACAAGTCAATATCTTTTAAAAAATCCCTTTATGGTGTCCCATGGGCTGAATAAAGCACGGGGTTCAAGTAGTTAAAAACCCACTACTTCCAGGATACTTCAGGGTTTGAGCCTTGGTTCTGGAATTTATGTCGCAACCCTGACTTAACCACTAATTATGAGCAATTTGATTTTACCCACTGTGGAAATGCTGACATTATTATTATATTAAGAGGGCTTCCGTGACAAAGCTGTAAGGTCCTCGTCTCAAGACCCAGAGGAAGCGGATTCCCAATCACGGTGTGTTAATTTAATGCGTTGACATAGGTTTTCCACATGTAAAATTAAATCTCTATATATAAAAATGAGTGTTTGTCCGTGGGTACTCGATTTTTTTGAAAATTACTCTACCGGTTTCGCTGAAAATAGCACAGTTTATTCTTATTAGTTCCGTTAAGGTTTAAAGAGTAGTTTGAATGAAATCCAATATGTATAACTGGTGCTATAACGTTTTAAAATTGGTATGAAAAACATTAAACACGCCATGTTTTATTTAGCTTAGCCCATATATATAGCACTCTGGTTAGCCACAGATTGCATATTCAAAAGAAGAAGGTTTTTTTGGGGTAGAATATTTTCAAAATGGAAACCACGAGTAGGTAGGTACCCAATTAAGAACTTTATGATTTAGATATATTTTGAAAATATAAACGATTGGAATGAAATAAAATATTCAAATGAATGTTTCTTTATTTGGAGATAGTTACCTTTGCTGTTAAATCAATTATTGTACCCGAGCAACGCCGGGTACACATCAGGTAGTTATTAATAAAATATTACATAGATTGTATTCGTAATATATGACATTTCTCCACATGGGTGTGTGAGTGACCTTAATCCGACCCTGATTTGGGGCTCACTAATTGCGCCGTTCACATTCATGCATCGTATCATACTTATTTTTTTAATGTTTGATTCACTTGATCGTCCCATATCTTTCTCGGGTATCTCTCAATTCTTTTTCCATCCAGTTTGTGCATTACCAAAAATTATGATATTGAGATGATTTTTCACACAAGTATGGCGCTATACAAAATATCCAAATACTATTATTTAATAAAATGTATAGGAAATACTTTAATAAACGAATAAAAAATAAAAAATAAATTCATATGAAGCGGTAACTTGGTAATGTGACATTATTATTAAAAAAAAAAAACAATAACTTTGTTTACATCTCTTTTCTTTATACTTTTGTCGACCAGGTTTCGATACTACCGTAGTTTCTCCAGGGCAGTATACAACCCTGAATAAGCTACGGTAGTAGCGAAACCCGGTCGGCAAAAGTATAAATAAAAGTAATGTAAACAAAGTTACTGTTTTATTTTTTGAATTAAAAATTACTCTGTAGACACCAATTTTTTTAATACATAAATATCAACATGTTTCGAAAGCGAAGCTTTCCTCACCAGGATATATAGAATACTGAATGTATATAATATAATACAGTAATGTCCTGATGAGGAAAGCTTCGCTTTCGAAACATGTTCATTTATTAATAATGACGCCACAAATACTAATGTTTTAAATGAATTATAGGAAATACTTTAAACCACTATTTAATATATAAATATCACCATGTTTCGGAAGCGAAGCTTCCCTCATCACGATACACACTGTACTGAGAAATAATGACAAGAATAGACAAATAATAAACATAAACAAAAATTAGCAATAAGTGATGAAAGTAGGTAAGTAATTAATTACAGAAAAAAAGAATTATACAAAATATTACATAATAAATTAATATTAGATATTATTACTTTTTTATGTATTATTATTTGCCTCTTTATCCCATTACTTACAATTTCCCTTTCCAATTTGGCAAAAAAAATCATCTCGACATATAAAAGTGTTAATTTCGCATAAAGGGAAACAACTTTTTAAAGCCTTTTTTTCATATTACAACGAGTATAAACCATTAAAATAATTTTACGGAGCAAGCTCAGTCACAACATCATGCTCCATGTAATTTTTGATTTATGGGGTCCCCAAAACATTAATCCCACTATGCGAATTTTATAATGTAAACTGTGTCATTTGCAGGGTTTTAAATCATGTTTGGTCGCGTAAGTAGTTGTCCCAGGACCCAGTGTATCGGGACCTAAAAGGTTGTGGCGGCGGGAGAGAGGGAGGGTGGGACAAAGTTAAACCGCAGTTTACATGTCACTGGAAACTGTTGCCAAGATTTGGTCCAACTTCGAGCACAATCTCGTGCAGTCGAGTTAACGCCTTCAGGCCGATTTGAAAAAATACGCCTTTAAGTTGTACCGTATTGTAACAATGATTACTGTTGAAATTGCTTCATCGTTAATTTTTTTTTCTTTTGTGTTCTGTGATGTGTGATTTCTATAATTGTGACCCCGACGTGATAAAAATAAAAATAATATAATTATTAATTTTTAATAATATAATATTAAATATACGAGTACTTTAAAAATACAGGGAAAATCATAGAATAATGGATGTTTCTTGTTTTGTTTCACCTTTCGTCCGCTCTCTAGGGAAAGCGTAATTCCATAATTCGACTCTCTTCACAAGCGTTGTTCCCCAAAAAAACAATGTTTGACACATGAGCTTAAAACCCGTTTTTATTCAATTCTTACAAAACTTTCTATTTTGGCACGTGTGTCCCAGAAAAATAAAAAAAGAAAATATTTACCGTTTTTTTAATTTATTTTTTTTATTATAAAAGTGTCCCTTTGGACAATTTGTGGTGTAACGCCTTCTACCAAAACGTCATCGATTATGTTTACTACTGACTGTGTAAGCCATGAAATTTACGTTCGTCCTTCCAAGTAATGTCTAAGGTTTAAGCTCAATAGCTCATGATCGAAATGATGCTGCCGCCCAAATAGTTACATCCTAGAAATCCAAGACAGAAAGAGCTGTGCAAATTTTGGGACTTTTGCTGCTTTAGGCAACAAGCACCTTTTCCGTTGTTTTGTTTTTTAACTGTGAATAATTTTCCGGACCTCAAGAGCTTAGTTTATGTGCTCTCCACTTAACAACGTTTGACAAAGGCAAACCAAATTTTGTAAAACGCTCCGTAATACATTGTGTATGCAAATACAAATACACACCACTTCTTCCGCAGCCATGCGCCTTCGTCTTCCCTTCTCCCTCTTCCCGCCACCCGCAACACGTCAGCAACCAACTAGCTCGCGCAGTGCCAACCAGTTCCAACCAGCAGCAACAATGGCGCCGGTTCCGCAACTCGAAACTGTTCCCTGAAATAATAATTATTACCGGGAAAGTTCCCGGGGAAGTTGGTGCACTTTCTTGAGAATTGTCGGAATATTGTTAAAGTCTTTTGACATGTTTTAGGCTGGTGCTACAGCACACACAACTTTGGACGCCAAGTGTGCATCTTACATCATGCTGCATGTATGGCAAGATTTAATGTTTGGTATCTGCAATGAGCAATGAGCCACTTTTACTGTGAAGAATCTAAATGAAAACTCCATTGAAAAATATTACATTATTATAGTTTTATAATCCCTAACCCTACCCCTACTCCTAGTCATAATCCCTACTCTTACTCTTACTCCCTACCCCTACCCAGTAATGTTCCTCTTATTTTGAACGTTAAGTGTGCAAAATGTCATCAAGAAGTATGAAAATTTGGCTTTGGAATGGGAATTTGGAATTGCCTTCCTATTGTTTTTTAGGTTAATTTCATCAAGCTAGGAATAACACTTCAAAAGAGGATATTATTCTTTATGTAATAGAAGAAGGAGAAGATAGATCATCAATCGCCTATTCAGAATATACAAGTTTAATTGTATATATTTGTAAGTAGAAATTATAATTTGTTATTTAAAAGTGAAAATAAAATGTTCTCATCAAACACGTCATATGTTCCTTCATTGCATTCGAAACATATGACGTCACAGGTCTCGGCCAGCGTGTATTCTGGTTTTTGATTTCTATGGAAATTTTTAATTGTCAATATTGTTTTGTATTTTAAATACGTATTTTTTTTTTAGTTTCGGCAACATTTAAACTCAATTTGGGTGACTTTAAGCTCTAAGATTTAAGTTTTTAAAAAGGTACATAGTTTTATTATTTATATGTAGTTATGGTTTACTATGAATAGAATATAATATTATATACGGTAAAGGTCATCCTTGTTATGACATTTGACATAACCGGTTATAGATTTGAAGCGTTTTGGCGGGCTGCGAAAAATTGAAACTTTGAAAATTATATTTATAATGAAAACAAACTTAAATTTTTTTTACAAGTTAGTAAATAATCAGAAAGTCGTGTTTGATAAAAAAATGTACACGGAGATCCTTATTATTACGTTGTGACGTCGCTGTATGATAAAGGTATGTATGATGTAAAATAATATTTCGAAAATTAATGATTTATTAGGTATTGTATTTGTGTTTAATTCGTAGAACCCCATTTAATTTATTTTTTAAAATTTAATTTAAATCAAATTTTATTATTTTTAAAAATTAATTTCTGCAAGTATTTTAATTTTTTATTATTTTTACAGCTGTTTCGGCGTACAAGGCCATTTTCAATCTGTGGTTAGGCCATATTGCGATGACTTATTTATATGATTTTATTTACTCCCACCCAATTTTAATTTTTTGAGTTTTCGACAGAGCAAAAACAATTTATTTTATATTCGTTGACAATTATGGAGGAGGAAGGGTTTATGGAACGGACACATTAAAACACTTCTTTGTTTGACAGCTAATAAGCCCGGACATACAGAAAAAAGTCGTACTTTAGTTCTTACCGCACCAAATTAAGTTCTGCCAGTCAAAAAAATCTTTCTTAGTCATCGATTTTCTTAAAACCACTCTCTGAGTTTTCTTTGAGTCATTCGATCAATGAAATTGGTCCATTTGTCTATTCCTTGGTCATATTCTCCATTGTCATTTAGATCAGTGCTTCTCAAAATTTCATTAAAAATTTATGGTTCCTTACTTTATTTGTGGTAAAAATCATGAACAAAATCGTATCCGTTGCTTATAAAGCGATAAGATTTATAAGCAACACCTCATGTGATGTGATAAATACATTAACTTGATATCGCCTACTCAAACTACTTTCACAAATTTTAAAGTAAAACTTATGCGCTCCGTACACTCGTGTGAGATCCCATGCACTATTTTATGCTCCGAAAGCGAAAACTGTATTATTGAATATGAGGTGTGTTTTGTATATTCGCCTCTGTTGCTCATTATTTGGAATGGTACTTACGAGTACACGATGTTATTGCTGAAGTTGTTCGTGAGACGAATTAAATATTTAGTTGTTGTATTTCGTGAAGGCTATCTATTTTATCTATGTATCTACTGTGATGTGTTTTGCACCTGTGTCACTATTGTAATTTGAATTTTTATAACAAAGTATGTCAAAGCCTATATACGTCGTATACAACATAATACATAATAATAAAAAAAACTTGCCTCACTAGGCGATCCCTTATTGGGGAAAATTTTTTTGCCAATTATTTCGTACATTTTGTTAATGGTTTCCTTACAAATACATATAGCTTTCATACATACATCAGAATACCATACAATACAACACAACAATATTATTGCAATGACGTTCATACGCTTCAATAAATTACTCCTAAGTAAATAAATAAACTTTTCAATTTTGGCTTGCTCGTTTTCATGTATCTAATAATATCTGACAACTGATATTGAAATAAGGGTGAATGCAGGAAACTCCATTAGAGGACTGAACGCGGTTGACGCTAACAAAAAATTGTCCAAAGAAGCGAAGCTAGCAGTCCACAATAGAGTGCTGATACCAACCCTGATGTATGGCAGTAAGACATGGAACTGGCAGAGGAAGGATGAAAGTAGACTGAATGCTGTAGAAATGAGATCTCTGAGGCGACCATGTGTGATCGTATGAAAAATGTTGAGATTCGTAAAGAACGCAAGGTTGACGTAAGCGTAATGCGTAAGATTAAGAAAGAGACGCTTAGATGGTTTGGGCATATAGAGCGAATGAACGAAGAAAGGAGTGTAATGAGAATATATGGTGCTAATGTGAATGAAAGAAGATTCCGGGGACGCTCGAAATACGACACAGTCAAGTGAATCAAATACTTGAGTCGGGCCATGTCGGAATAACAGAAGAGAATATATGAGACAATGTATGAATGTGAATGAAGCAAGAAGTGTATGCCAAGATCGAGTTGTTTGGCATTCCATACTCTTTGCCTACCCCTTGGTTAGTTAGTTTACCTAACAATTGCTTTCATCAATCAATCACAATTTTTGTTCCAGTTCAGCAAAAGACTAAGCAAAAGATCATTTAATTCCTTGGATCTGACATGTTTCTTACATTAACAAATTCAATATCTAACACATTTCAGACCACGACTCCCAGCTTGAGATTTTATTAATCGGTAACTTATGGTGGTCAACCTTATGGAAAATCGTATTTTCAAAAATGATAGGCCTTCCATTTCTCTGTGAGCTAAACCTTATATTCAGATCAATTTGATGTGGTTCTACTTAGAAGGTGTCCGGTACTTAATGCAAAATATTGAAAAATTTTAATGGAGATATTATAATTATGTATAATATAATTGATAAATAATATTGTGGAGTGAGTAACGAAAGCAACAAAATGGTGGCTCCTTTTCGAGGAGTTAAAACTCCGTTGCTGGTTCAAAACCCTACTTGATACTCTTAGTATCGCCCTAGTGAGAGGACACAATTTTTTTATGGAATCATGTATCGAAGTGGCTATAGTTGTATTTAATGACCAAAATGTGAATATCCAGGGGCCCGATTCTGGTTGTTTTTTTAAAGATTAGACATTGTCCTTATCTTTAGGGTTAAAGACATTCTGCTTAACTGCGGTTCCCATTCCATGTCAACAACAATACATTTTTTAAAGAGTTTGTGGTTTAATTATTAAAATTATAGATGAATCACGCATACATACATAATATGTGTAATTTATTATTACTTATTTTACACTTGTAGTTTACTATAATTTTTAGAATTTAAATCACCTTTATTCATTTTTTTTTATATGAATACCGCACAAGAGTCCCAACTGCTCCCAACCGTCTGGAGCCAGTGAGAATTGCATTCCCAATTGGGGAATGTTGTGAGGCAGAAGGTATTGGGGAGGGGAAGGAGAAGGGGAAGAGGAAGGTAGGGAAATATAGAAATACCTGGCTATTCAGATCTGTTCATCAAACACGGCTAAAAGCCATTTCAAGCAACGTTTCAATTCTGAATGGTGGTCTTTCGCCAGGGCGATGCTGAGAGTATCTTCCACTCTGGTAGTTCATAGTTCACTCTGGTAGTTCATAGGTAATTCATAGTGTTATCAATGTTTTAATCTGACATTTCGGCCTTTTGACGTAGGTTCAGTTTATTTAATGGCATTATTATTCGACATGTAACTCCCTGATAATGTTTTAAGTCAATGCTTTCGATAATATAAAGTGTTTCTTTTGTTAAAACTACACAACTATCAATATTTTTAAAGAATGTTATTCGTTGAATGACAGCCTTGCCGTGGTTAGTAAAAACATAGTATAATTACTAAGATTATCAAAATGGAATTGAATATGGAAAGTTTTCAAGTATCGAATTTCTTATGTTTTACATAAGACATAATTTAATATTACTCGTTTTTCGTTTCCGTTGTCATCCGAGAGAACCGGGACTGCATTAAACAAAAAATCTTTATGCTTAAGGATAAATACAAAGTCTTATCCCTAAAAAGAGCCGGTATATGCTTCTAGGTGGTGTCAAATTTTTCTGGGAACATTCCTTATATCGCTGATAGTTTTACCGACTCCGGTCAACTGATACTCGCTCACATTAAAAAAAGTGTAAGATATTTTTGTTTGTGAGAGACAGAAAAAAGTTATGGAAGGTGTTGTCTAAGTATGGTGTGAAAACAAATCTTATACAGGCAATCGCATCGCTGTACGAGGGAAGCGTTGCATGTGTTAGGGCAAACGGTGATTTTACGGGGTGGTTTGACATCACAAAAGGTGTTAAGCAAGGCTGCGTAATGTCACCGTGGTTATTCAATCTATATATGGATAATTGTATGCAAGAATTGAAAGAGGTGTGCCTGGGCGCGAAAATGAGTGGTCTACAAGTATGTTGTCTGTTATATGCTGATGATGCGGTGCTGATTGCTAACAGTATGGAAGATCTACAGTCCCTCGTATCTAGGATGAACGAAGTATGTATGAAGAATGAGCTAATGATGAATTTAAATAAGTCCAAAGTCATGGTGTTTGAAAGAGAGAGTACGAAAACAGTATGCAATATAGTTGTGAATGATGAATACTTGGAGCAGGTCAATGAGTTTGTGTATTTGGGAAGTATGTTTACGAGAGATGAACGCGGTTGGCGCAAACAAAAAGTTGTCCAAGGAAGCGAAGCTAGCAGTCCACAATGGAGTGCTGATACCAACCTCGATGTATGGCAGTGAGGCATGGAACTGGAAGAGGAAGGATGAAAGTAGACTGAATGCTGTAGAAATGAGATCTCTGAGACGAATGTGTGGTAAAACCATGTATGATCATGTGAAAAATGTTGAGATTCGTAAAGAATGCAAGGCTGATGTAAGCGTAGTGAGCAAGATTAAGAAAGGGACGCTTAGATGGTTTGGGCATGTAGAGCGAATGAACGAAGAAAGGAGTGTAAGGAGAATACATGACGCGAATGTGAATGGAAGAAGAAGCGGGGACGCCCGAGGAAGACATGGCACGATCAAGTGAATCAAATACTCGAGTCGGGCCATGTCAGAAGTCGGAATAACAGAAGAGAATGTATGAGGCGTTGTATGAATGTGAATGAAGCAAGAAGTGTATGCCAAGATCGAGTTGTTTGGCGGGCCGTCCTCTCTGCCTACCCCTGCGGAGAAACGGCGTGATGGTTAGTTAGTTAGTTAGTTAGAGAGATCATCGTTACTTTATTTGGCATTATTATAGCCGTGTTTAGTAAATAAATCTAAATAGTATTTAATCTATTTCCTACCTATTCCCCAACTCTGGCCTTTCTCATTTCTTTCCCCCTCCGTGCAGCCACATTTTCGACACATTTTTTTTAATCCCTATCTTTCTGTCTGATTTGTCGATAAGTCCGTAATCTACACCGTTTAGAATCATATATATATACAAATGCTGACACTCCAATTTTTCAAACGTTTTCCCTTCCGAACGTCCCTTATTAGAATATTTATTGCGTTGCATGTACCAACCACCTTATACGTTTGCCAAATATCTTTGAATAAAGCACTTTATTCCGAGATATGCCTTTTTCTAGCCATGTACCTCTTTCTGGGAACCTAATTCCACTGGAATCAATTTGCCTTCACGCCGAGTGCCCAGCATTGCCCGTGCCATTTGCGGGGCTAAATTAACCTCACCTATTCCGTCCCGCCGCGGGTTGGTTATGTACTCGACACTGAAAGGGTTACTTTCGCGCCAAAATTCAGTATTTTCCCGCGGTTTTTGTCGAGGGTCTAAGTGATTTCGCCCGAAACAGGGTGATTGCAAAACCGTTGAGTGTTTTATTTTTACGGCGCTTTCAGAAGTCTTTCGAGTCTCGATAATCTGACGTAAAAAATAAAGCTTTTTATAGCGGGTGACGCTTTACGCTACAATGCTTACTTCAAATTCGAAGAAAATGCTATTTTCCGTCCTTAGCATTGATTATAGAAACAAGGGAGATGGCCACGAACCATTATTGGTATTGCTTCGCGTATATCGCGGGTTAGCAACATCGTCACCTATACTACTGCAAATATATACACGTATGACTTTCACTGACTCCAGCACTCTGATAGTCCGTGGAGTTTGGCCACGCTTCAATGTCACATCTCCCTTTGTTTCTATTATCTGTGGTCTTAACACACGTATTTAAAATTTTTAATTTTAGTAAACTGAGTGATCAAATGCTTAGGGTTCTCTCCATCCATTGCGCAAGCAACATTTTCCCACCATAACGACGCTATTTAGAGTTTTTTATATTATATTTACAACCTGAACATTGAGCTCTGGCGCAATCAATTTTTTAAAGTACACCATAGATATACCACGGCAGCAAATGTCACTTTTAGAATTAGTAACCGAATAAAAATGGCATCACTATCTAGTGAGGTAGGTACCTTTTAACACAATGCATTATAATGTAATGTAATTATTTTTAAAAGTTTCGGTTTAAAACAATGATAAAAATAGAACACATTAATGTAAGATTAGACACATTATAAGCATAAACAAAAATTGATTAAAGTAGATTAATCAAAAAAGTTAGTAAATATTTTTAGTATTCTATATATTCCTAATGAGGAAGCATCGCTTTCGAAACATCTGTATATTAATAAAATGGTGAATACCAAGTAATTTTGTTAATTAATTTCTCAACAATCTGTTAAGCATTTTTTTACTGTCTCTTCGGAATGCCACAGTAAGTCTTTAAGCCTATAGAAAAAAAGGATAAGGTATTTTCCTTAAAAAAGAACCAGAATATGCCTTCTGGAAACTGCATAAATGAGTTGGTTAAAATCTAGAGCATCCTGTATCTGCAATTCTCACACGGCTGACTTCTGTACATTGCGAGGTGAAAATCCATCTACAGAGTGTTTAAAAACTACCTCTATTCCAACCGCTACTCTTCCCAACCTACCTATTACTTAAAATTAGCTTATTCCTAGTTTCTTTGAGCTCCACCGTGTAGGTACTAGATATGATACATTAGCATACCGTAACTTTTTTAAAGTTAGACCTCGCACCCAGATTCAGGACTGATTTCGTGTTTCGAGAAACAAACTCTGAAAACAGGCACGTGTATTTTGTTTCTGTATGTAAATTTGTACATGGTGCCATCTTGCGTTAACAGGCCAAAGTTTCAGATAAAAAGTTTTCCAAATAACAATAATATTTTAGGAAGGAACGCGGTGTTAGGTACATATACCTAATAATATATGTATCGATCGGTATATTCCAGTGTATTTATTCTCTCTTTCAGGAGTTTTTGGAGACACCCGCTGAAGTGATAAACGGGTGGAAATACGTTGTGGGCGTGTCTGTGCGCTTGAACTAAACTCAATTTTTCGGTACTTGAGAAATTAATTTTTTAATGTGAATACCACTAGAGTCCCAACTGCCCTCAACAGCCTGTAGCCAGTGTCACTATTGTATCCCCAATTGAGGTATGTTGTGATGCTGAAGGGACTGGGGGGAGGAGATTGGGAAGTACTGAGAAAGGGACGATTGGGAAGTACTGGACTGTACAGATCTGGAGGCCTATTCCCGTTCTTTTCAAGGAAGATTAAGATTCCTTATATTTTTCCTTCGGTTTAAAGACTTCTTGATTAAATGCCGAATTCCGGAGAGACATAGTTAAAAGATTGTTAAGAGATTATTTAAAAAAAGATTATATAAAAACAAATTGACTAAATATCTTCAAGTGTCACAAGATTTTGAACCAAAACTTTTAAAAACCATTAAAGTATATTATAATACATTTTTACTTTATTTTTAAATAGCATAAATAAGCCTTTTAACGAAGGATTACGTTTTCTCAAAAGGTTCCTACCTCACTAGATAGTAATGACCTTTTTTGGTCAAAGTGACATTTTCCATCGTGGTTAATCTATGCCTACCGAAAAGGTGGGTCATTCCACTTTTTTTACGAACTCGGTTCCAATTCCGAGTTTAGCCGCACGGACTCGTTTCCTCGGACTCGATCTTCGTTCCTTTCGGTCCGCAAAAGGTCCGCCGTTCCGGAAGCAAAAGTAGTTCATATTACACTATTGAATAGGGACGCCTTTCGTTTCTGACTCCAATCCAAAACCTTTGACGTTCCTTGAGTGTGAGTTCAGAACGATTGAATCCGGATTTGCGAACTCGAAGTGAGTCCATCACCTTCAGAATCGGATACATTGGACTCGGCCGGCCGTAACGACTCCCCTCTATACCGCCCCCGCCGTGAATTGTCGAAAATGTCAAAATCTGTATAATGTTTACTAACTAATTATGTTCAAAGTAAATAATAACGTAATTGGTGACTTACTTAATGTTGAGTTTTTCTCCTGTTAAAACTATGCAAATATTGAAATTTTTAATGAATGTCATTCGCTTAATGGCAAATGACAGCTGTCACTTGGGAGAACCAGAACCGCAGTTAGGCAAGAAGTTTTTAAGCCTAAGGAAAAGGATATGGAATCTTCCTTAAAAAGAACGGGAATTAGGCTTCTGGTCACTAAACGTTGTTGCCATTTCAAGCAACATTTTGATTAAAAGGGTATGTACTGACCGTCGTACTTATAAAGAATCCACATTGCTCTACACAGCTCGTGTTAAAATCGTTACTCATAATAATATTTATGCCGAGAGTAGCTTTATCAATGGTTAATGGGCTCTGATTTTTTAGTCTGGCATCACTTTGCTCCAAACCTCAAAAACGCGTTGTGTTGCTAACTTCACATATCTTCAGATGTCGTATTATTATTTTGTCGCGTTGCCGCGGAACGTACAATGCAGAACGGTGAATCCTTTATGTTATGATGTTTTTATTACATACGTACATTACTCGATATTGAGGTTACACTTTACAAACTTGGACATTATTATTTTAGGAGTAATACAGACAATTCGTGTGCAGATTCGGGACATGACAGGCCGTTTTCTGATTGAACCTGTGTGAGATAATAATAATAACAAGAGCGTAGTCATACTTTTTTTTATCAAAAGTTGGTTTGATTTTCGATTTGTTGCCGATTTATTTCACAGGTATATAAACGGTTTCTTATAGCACAAAGAACTAGCAGATCTGTTGATCATATTCTACCCCGTCTAATGACATTTGTAATGTCATTGACCTCGTCTATTTCTATGGGCATACAAATTACGGATTTACTAAATCAATTATGCGTCTAATTTTTGCTTTGTTAAATCGGTATTTCGATTTAAAATCTCACTCCGATAGTGCTGCAAATGAACATTACCGCTTTTTTTACATTGTCCTTGTGCAAAGTGGAATTAACAGATGGATATTTGTTAGTACGGCCGGTTGACGATACGCCTCGATTATGTATAACGTTTCTCACTATTCCGACCTTATGCGCCTGTATTATACGAGTATTTACACCGCGATTATATATACTGCCCTCGTAATTAAAAACACAGTATCTTCCTTGAGAGTCTCAAGGAAGATATTGTGTTTTTACTTACCACTGCAGTATACTATATTGAACAGAGAATTAATTTCATTGGTCTGTCTACGGCCTAGCAGACAAAGGTCTTACCTTTGTAATTCGGTGACATCACTTTCATTCCAATTCGGTATAGATCGCACTTCTACCGATCAACAGTTCAGTGGAGACAACCAATGGCGTGAAGGAATAAATGGCTTTGACAATGACGGGTACTTTATTTGACAGTTTCTGCTTATATTATTTTGGCGTGCTTTTCTCGCTTAAACGTGTGAAGCCCTCGGAAATGAAAATGATAAAGGGGTGCTCTTTTTCATGAACGTATTTTATATTAGCCTTTAAAGTCAAGTAAAGCGATAAAATATGAACCATTATCAATCTTAGATATTTGTTCTATTTTAATCTCTTTAGATATGCCTGAATTTTTAGTTCAAAGACATGGCTCGTCAGAGTCTTCTATTTCAGTTATATTCTATTTATTTTCATTATAAAAATGATCTTGTACAAAGGGTTATAGGATTTTTCCATTTCTTACAGATCATAAAAATATATATTAATAAAAGAAATTTAAAAAAAAAATCAAACACACACATCCTTAAAGTAATTAAAAATGATAGATAAGTAATTAATACGATATTAAAAAAGTAACTTACATGTCTTGATGTTAGGTTCGTGTTAAGTATTCGTTTAACTGTAAGGTACTTATAAAGTTTTTTTATGCACTGACCATTGTCCAATTACACATAACACGAAATTAATTAAACAAGAGCTACAAAAAAGAACATCATAATACATAAATGAAGCAATGACAATGATAGGACAAAAATATACATCCAAGTCAAAGCCTGGACAAGGTTTTGGTAGAGTCCATGATTTTAAACATTCTTAATAATATTTTTCGAGTTCTAATTTCGTAAAGCCTCACAAAAATCATTTAGACTGGCACCAAAAATTACAAGCTGCGTTATTAACCATTTTTTTTACATCGTTTTAAAGATTGTACGAATACCGCATAGTAAATTTTTAATTTTCAGATTTTTTTGACATTTATGATTTTCTTCATTATATGAACATATTTTTTAAATAATATTTTTCACTTCATTTCCTTATTAAGAAAATCAGGGTTGATATCAAGACTCCATTGTGGACTGCCATTCTCGCTTCATTCTGTAAATTTCAATTTATCACCGTGGTGTGCACTCCATAAAGGCTGAAAATTTTTGCCTACCCTAAGAAAACTGAACCAAATTAATAGAATAATACCACCATTTTTTAATCAAATTGGTAAGGAACTAATACGCCTATTAATCAGGTTGGCCACAACAATCAGCGAAAGACGATAATATAATAACTTTTTTCAAATATTCAAGGAAAACCTACACACAGCCTATTTTGGTCATCGAGCAATGCACGCCACTGATAGATAGGTAGGTTAATTTCTATAAAATAACATCCTTCATAATAAACATCTTAGTATCCATTCAAAATAATACTTTAGTATAAGTGAATGCCACCATCTTCCCGTATGTAGACGTAGAACTAGGAGCAACTAAGTCCCATAATGTAACACCTTTGTACGGCGGAGCTCAACTTGGCCAAGTCGTTATCCTTTATCGGCCGTACAGCTTTAATGTCTACCATCAGCTCTAATCCGCGGTAAGATTAAGAAAGGGGCGCTTAATGGGCTAATGTGCCCGGCCCGCCTGACAAAAGGGTACGCCACTGAATGAGCGGTGTAGAAATTTAGAGGACATGTTACTTTGGTCGTGTAAGTTTCTATAACTAGTATTAAATTCAGTTAGAGTTCGGCAGAAAAATGAGAACGTCTTGTTTTCTATGATAATTACCCATGTAAATACGAGTATGCGGCCGTTCTTCCCAACTTTTGATCGGTGAATGAACGGTGATCAATTTGAGGCACCGATCAGACGAGTGTTTTGTCGAGTAACGCTTTAAATATGAGTATTTCCATCGTTGTACTGCTTTCTCCGAAGCTCTTTGATAGTCCAACCACTGAAGTTAGATTCAGATTATCCAGATAGCAATCACAGTCATTATACTGAAATATCTACACGCGTGTTTAAATAATTATGGCGAATTTTAAACCACGTGACTCCAATGTTCGGGCCTAAATAACCTAAAAGTGCTTTTGGACAAAGGAATTATAAATATCTCTCCACTAAGCCATATTTTCACTTTCACCGGCCATAAAAAAAACTGAAAAGGCAAATGATTTAAAAAATCAAATCGAAACCTGGCTCAAACATATCAAAGAAGGGGAGTAATCCAGCATCTTGAAAAGAACTTTGTAGGAGTTTAAAAACAATGAGTTTTAAAATAAAACCTAGTCTCGCCTCAGTACAGGAACCCCTAGTGACGCCGACTAAGAAAAGCATTATAAATTGTCTTACTAGCTTAGTATTTTTTTTTTTAACTAAATGAAAAAATATGTATTGAAACTAAATAAAAATAAAATATTAAAAAAGGGAGAATAGGAGGATCGACGGCCTCCATGGTCGAGGGGTAAGGCTCTCGACTACGAATCTGAAGGTCGCGGGTTTAAATCCCGGCTTGCGCAAATAAATTGTATTTAATTAGTTTGTGCTGTTTCACAATCAATTCATTTAAAAATAATATATAGTATAATTTGCGCACGTTCCAGATTGGAAGATACTGTCAGTATCGCCCTAGTGAAAGACCACCATTCAGAATTTAAAGTTGCTTGAAATGGCTTTTAGCCATTTTTGGTGACCAGATCTGAATAGCCAGGTATTTCCCCATCTTCCTCCTCCCCTTCTCCCCAATACCTTCAGCCTCACAACATTCCCCAATTTGGGATGCCATAGTCTCACTGTCTCCCGACAGTTGCGAGCAGTTGAGACTCTTGTGCGGTATTCATGTAAAAAAAAACAAAATGTTGGTCTTTTCCATGATTATTTTATATGTATATATCTAACTTAATTTATATCAACGATAATCACATAAAAAAATGTAAATTCTTACAAATGGTTTTTTTTATGTACAAATAAATTTGGTATTTACAAATCCAATTGTCATGATGAGTAAGCTTTTTTTATGAACTTTTCTTAGAGCAAAAAGTTTCATAGGTGCAGAATTAACATCGCACGCAAGAGATTCATATCGGACTCGCTTACAAGTTTGTCTTATTATCTTATTTTTATGGGCTTTAAAGAAAACCGTCACTACGCATTTCTCTTTATAATTATTAATTACATACCAGGTTAATGTTTCAGGCATGTCACTGTAGTTGTGTACAGTCTACAGTTGCAGGCGATACTTTCCCAAGGTATCGCACGAATCTGCCGCTAGAGGCGCTGCTGGTAGGCTAGCATTTTATAGAGGCAGTGTATCGAGTGCCTACCATAAACAATCATTTTTATTCTATTTATTAAAGTTTAAAAAATTTAATAATTGAAGAAGATGATATTAACAATATCCTAAATGAAACACTAAACCGAAAAAAAACCACAGAAAATAAAAAATGTATCGGTCGCATCTGGGAATCGAACCCAGGACCTCTGTCATACCGGGACAACCGCTCTACCAACTGAGCTAATAAAACCTGTTCACTTTACGCCATCTTCATCGTATCTCAACTTCAAAACTTTTCAATATTATCCTCCTATATGTAAGTATATCCGAGACACTATCTAGATTGCAAATATATTCGGGTAGAACTTTGTAATCATCATAAAGATAGCAGACAATAATATGGAATTTAATAGAGGATAATATTGTCAAGTCTTGATATTGAGGTATGATATCGGTGAAGAGGGCGTAAAGTGAACTGGTCTCATTAGCTCAGTTGGTACAGCGGTTGTCCCGGCAAGACATCGATCCTGAATTCGATTCCCAGACGCTACTGATACCTTTTTATTATCTTTTTTTCGGTTTCTTGTTTCATTTAGGATGCGTGAATATTATTTTCTTCAACTAATAAATCATTTATATGCTTGGCACATTTTCACCTGAACGTTGGCAACACTGGTGGCCAAACTCACATCTGTCAGTTGAATGCTTTACTTTAGCAGCATTGAAATTAAAATATACAGGTACATATATGCTATTACCTTCAGTTCATAATGCCCAAGGCTCCAGCGGTATTAGCCTCCACATCATCTTAATATCAACACCCCTTCTTCCTCAAGGTCTATTAAAGAGAAACCTCTTCGATGATCAGCTTCATCCATGCTTGCCACATGTACTGCCGAATAGAGAAAATTATAAAATTATTTTACACTTTGCAAATAATACGAATCCTTAAAATTCCATAACTTCATCACGCTTCAAACGCGACGCTTAATATTTGATCAAATATTGTTATTTAAAGTTATGAATAATGGCCTGGACTCGCCAGAGTTCATTAATTTTATAAACATTCACATACCCTTAAGACCAACCCGACAAATTGAATTTTTTTATTTCCCCGCATGCAGGACCAATCTTGGATAAATTCTCCGATTCCCCGTATTTGTGCGCAATATAACGCACAATTGCACGATATCGACATTCTTCACAATACCCTTTTCAAATATCGAACCCAAGTAATATGTACGACCACAAATTGATGCACGAGTATAAAATGTATCGAGAGCATTTCCTGTCCCGATCCTATCTTCCTCTTCCTCTCCCCCTTCCTTCTTTTTTTTTTTCTTTATCTTGTTAGCTTCATAAATAAAACACCTGTATTTAACCACTGTTAGCACAAGAAACTTTGTTGGCTTATTTTTTGTTAAACTTCCTTTGGATATATATATTTGTGTTAAAAGCTGTTTGTTTCTTACAAATAAATAAATCCCTATCAGTTATATACAAGGTGTATTCAAAAGAAAAGGTGAATTTCGATTTTTTTCGAAAAGTATTTATTTATTCATCAATATCCATTTTCTCCCCTTCAAAGTAATCCCCTCAGATATAATGCACTTATGTCAGCGCTTCTTCCAATCCTCGAAGCACTTCTGGAATGCGCTTTTCGGAATGGCCATCAGCTTGTTCTTCGATTCTGACTTTATCTCATCAATTGTGGCAAAACGCTTTCTTTTCATTGGTCTCTTCAGTTTCGGGAATAGGAAAAAGTCACAGGGAGCCAAATCTGGTGAATCTGGTGGTGTTGTTTTTGGCCAAATAATCACGAACAAGAATTTATGTGTGAGCTGGTGCATTATCGTGATGCAAAATCCATGATTTGTTTTTCCACAATTCCGATAGTTTGAGTCGTATTGCTTAACTAAAACGTTACATAACATCCTTGTAGTATTCCTTATTAACCGTACGACCTGTTGGCAAGAACTCATGATGCACCATGCCATTGTAATCGAAGAAAACAGTGAGCAAAACCTTCACATTTGATCGAACTTGGCATGCTTTTTTCGAACTTGGCTCTTCTGGCCGCTTCCATTGGGATGATTGGACCACGGTTTCGACGTCATAACCATATACCCACGTTTCATCACCAGTTATGACCCTTTTGAGCAAATCTGGATCATCGTTTACGTCATTCAATAACTCCTGAGCGATACTAATGCGACGTTGCTTTTGCTCAAAATTTAGCAATTTCGAATCAAACTTCGCTGCCACACGTTTCATGCCCAAAACATCCGAGAAAATTGCATGTCATGAGCCGATTGATATGCCAACATCCTCTGCAACTTCCCTGATAGTGATTCGACGATTTTCCAAAACCATTTTCTTCACTGTTTCGATGTTTTCTTCGTTTTTTGACGTGGTTGCAACTCCATTACGCTCATCGTCATTAACATCTTCTCGGCCTTCTGTAAAGCGCTTGTACCACTTATAAACACTTTTTTGAGACAAAGTAGGCTCGCCAAATACCACAGTCAACATTTTTAGTGCGTTGGAGCTCTTTATTCTATTTTTAACGCAAAATTCAATACATATTCTTTGATTCATTTTTTTCAAAAGTAAAAAAATCGAAGAACGCACAAAAACGTGACTAACCTTTCCAGTTGTTAAAAACAAACCACTAATCCAAAATGGCTGGTAATGCTAACATATGATAAACATATGTGTACCAACATAACAAAAAAAAATTCGATAAACGAATGTACTGTAAAAGTAAAAGGTGAATTCAAAATTCACCTTTTGTATTGAACACACCTCGTATACCTTACTATTATTTTAAAATAATATCTGCTATGTATTTGACCTTTCTCACATGTTTCTCACTCTATACAACCAGAATTTCCGACTCCCACCGCGCGTCCCATAGAATTTGATAACATTATCCGTCTAATTCTATTAGCCGGTAATCCCAATAACCGGTCGCCACGGAACATATTTCTGCGGAAAGAAAATGCCTATATTTCCCAATCTCTGGCCTATTTGCCCGCCGTACATAACTCGAAACAAATTAGCCGATTTTGTGGTAAAACTTTCGCCAGTTTATCACAGACGGGCGAAGTTTGGTCCCCTTTTATCACTTTTACCTTCGGAGCGGCCAATTTATCTGCGCTGATTACGATAAATCGATGAAACGGGTCAAAGAAACTATCGGCAAAGAAGTAATTTCGGGAAAAAAGTGACTTTTGATAATGAATCGGTTCTAGATTAATGTACGCTTGCCCGGCGTTATTTGTCCAGTCAAAAATCTTCACTATTCAAAGATGCGTAGTTTTGTACAGGGTTGATACTACCATTGAACAGAAAATTTGTTGAAGTGATATCTATAACGTATTGAAAGAAAAAAAATGTCTCCTATTTACATAAAAACTTTCGACGCCGATGAAATTGATGTTTTGTTCAAGAAAGATTATTAAAATTTGATCAATTTCGCCTGAAGTATGATAAATTTGATTCTTCAGGCACACGGACACGCTTATAATACGTTTCTATCGCTTTATCTATTCAGTGCTATGAGAGAAAAAAATCGTCAATCATTTTTTCCACAATTATTATTCTAAAATTTTAAAGAAATTAAATTGTGGTATTAAACATTTTTTAAAGTTTATAATTCGTAATTCTTTAAAAGTGCCCTCGTTGTTGTGATAGTGATGAAACTAGATAATCGTAAAAATTGAAAATAAAGTAAATAAAATAAAGTTATTAACTAATATGATTTATTTATTAACCCGACTTTCACTATCAACACCCTCAGATGATGGGTCATCCTCCTTCAGCTAATAGTCCAATAGAGAACAGCTCGTCCTACTGGCAGCGGTTAGTTGAAGGACACGAGTACCGTACGAAGAGGACTGCACTTAGAAGCAGATAACTTGGATTCTGCTCTTATCCATCTTTTTTTTATTATTTTGTTATTTTTTTATTCAATTTAAATCAAATTTAATGATGTTATTAAATAGAGTATTTTAGCTGTTTTGGCATTCAAGACCATTTTCAAACTGTGGTTAGACCACATTACGACGACTTCTTATATGATTATATTTACTAATTTGGACGGTGTTTAAAATGATTTATTACCGGTAAAACTGATTCAGTTCAAAATAATTAAAAAATATTTTTTCTTTGAGGTACTTACATTTATAATGTGTTTTCCCCCCATTAAATGATTAAATGGAGTTTTACGAATTAATCACAAAACCGTTAACAGTTATCCTACTTGACATCTCCGGACTTGACTACCACCATCCGGGCACACAAATCCGTCTGCCACCAATATCTGGACACCTGCACAAATGATGGAACGGAGATGTTCTACCACCATAATACAGGCTTGCGCCTATTTTGGTGGGTAATTTAATAAAGAAATAATCATTTGTATTTGTATATTAAGATAAACTAGGCACACGCCATGCTATCGTTAAAACATTTATTAATCAATGTATTACCTTTTACAAAGATTTTGAATTAAACAATAAAGAAAATAAATTTAAAAATATATATATTTGTGTTCTTTCATTCTCAAAAATATACATCATAAGCCAGTGGTGGACGGATTCAAAGTTTTGCCAATTAAATGTTTAAAATAATAAGTTAGTATTAACTAAAATAACTGTTAAATTAGTTTGTGTCATTGATGACATCCCATCAACGTCCAACTCTGAGGTCTTCCATCATATTCCGTCTTCCCTTAATAATATATAATAAGTCCTCGCCACATAGCGAAATATCGAATAAAGCCTTAATTGATTCCTAATTCCTTCTTTTCTTCTAATAAAACCCGTAAAGCCTTCGCCGCTCATTCAATTATCGCCCAAGGAAATATGCCCAGCCTTTTCGGCGAATCTTTCGGCGAATAATTCGATAATTCGATATTCTCCAACTTCATGGGACACTTTTTCTCACCCTTATCTGAGATTATTCAACTGTAGAGAAAGATCTGTAAGTTCACTAAGATCTGCTTATTTCATCCGTAGATACTTCTGTTGTATTTTTTTTTTTAGTTATTTGTACAAAGTTTACAAAATAACTAATTGTAACTTATATACACGTAATATTACACGTAACTAATGATAACTTCTATACTATTACACGTAAATAATGATAACTTATATACTATTACACGTAACTAATTATTTTAACTTATATACTATTATTACACGTAACTATTTATTGTAACTTATATACTATTGGATATTTTTTTTATTATTTAGTTTCGATACATATTTTTTCACTTAGTTATTAAAATTTTACAAAACTAATAAGACAATATGTAATGTTTTTCTTTGTCCTCCTCACTGGGGATTACTCTGCTGGGGCGGACTAGGTTTTATTTAAAAACTGATTGTTTTTAAGCTCCTACAAAGTTCTTTTCAAGATGCTGGATAAATTCTCTTCTTTGAGCCAGATTTTGATTTCTTTGAGCCAGATTTTGATTTCTTTGTGCCAGATTTTGATTTGATTTTTGAAGTCATTTGCCGTCATTTTTTTATGGCCGGTGGAAGTGAATTACATAGCTTAGTGGAGAGATATTTATAATTCCTTTGTCCAAAAGCAGTTTTAAATTTAGGAATATTCATAATTTCAATTTGGTTTGCTCTTGTGCGGTGAAAATTAAGTTTTTTCGTTTGTTTTTTTTTTTTTACTTTTGAAACATATGGCTAATGATCACTTAAAAACAAATGGATTTTTTCATGCTTAACTTAATGGGGTTTTACAATCTATTTTAAATTTATTCATTGGTGTAATTTTGATTGGGTCCGGCAGAGCATTATAGCATTTCATCCCTTTATAAAATATACTGTTTTGCGTATTGGCTTTGTTATTTTTCGGTAGTCTGACTTCCATGCATGTTCTTGTATTGTGTCTGTGAATGTCCCTGTTGTAAATAATATTGTTGGAAAAATATTTTGATTCAAGTTGTTTCTTATTTTGTGCATAAAAATCATTGCGTTCAATATCAGGATTTGTTTCACATTACCCAATTTAATTCCTTTAAAATTTTAGCCACTTTTGAATGTCTATTTCGCTTTATTATTATTCGCATTGCTCTATTTTGGAGAATTTGTAATTTGTTTTGTTCTCTGTTGTTACACAAGAAAAGTATCGTTGAACAGTATCGTTGGACATTTTTGGACTAATTCTTCCCAAAAAAGAAATCTTCTTCCCTATCTAATACAACTATTTCATATCATTTACATGTTCAATAATTTCACCATTAATTTTTATTTTACTTTCGCCGCATGTCTTCTTGTATCCAAGTATCATATATTTTTGTATTTGTTTAATTCAATTTTAGTTTATTTATTTTTGGCCATATTGATACATTTTCTAGTTCATTATTCAAAATATTGATTAATTCCTCATAATTATCTCCAATTATGTATATGAGTGTATCATAAGCTGATACTGACTATCCCCCTGGTGAGAGACCACCAATCAGAATCGAAACGTTGCTTTAAATGGCTTTAGCCGTGTTTGTTGATCATCCAGATGCAGTCAAATCATTTAAATGAGCGCACGTTTGAATGTATTTGTGCACACCAATCGCGGTTCAAATTGGTGCTAAATAGTTTGAAACACCTGTCCGCAGTCCCCCCTAACCCTGCAGTAGTCCCACAATACAGAACACCACTACGCAAGCAAGAATCTCTTGAAAATAATTCTACTGTACTTCTCCACCTTCGTCTTGCCCATATTCTTACCCTCCCCACTACCTTCACCCTCACAACATTCCCCAATTGGGGATGCTTAGTCCCACTGGCTCCAGACGGTCGAGAACAGTTGCGACTCTTGTTGTGATATAATTATATAATATAATTTGTTTTAAATATGCTTACGTGATATATTGGTTTATTATCACTACATTATTTTATGACCGTATGATTTTTTGAGTTGTGTTATATTTACTATGAATAATGACTTCGATATTAGTTCCAGTAACTAATAGTATCCAGTATTTCTTCAATAAATATGTAATCAAATGAAACACTCAAACTTTGTTTTAATCACATTTATTTTACACGCTTACCGGTTTCGGAACAACCGTTCCACCATCAGAGCAAGTGTATACTGAACAATTTGTTCAATCAACAATTGCTCAGTATACACTTGCCCTGACGATGGGACGGTTGTTCCGAAACCGGTAGGCGTGTAAAATAAATGCGGTTAAAACAAATTTTGAGTGTTTCATTTGATTATAATGGATAACCACAAATTTTTAGCTTCATACAATAGTATAAATATACAATTACTTTATGGTGACTTTATTAATAAAATTAATACGACATGCTTTGTGTACACCACTGTTTTATATGTAAATATCAACATGATTCGTTGTATACTGTGTATCCCGATGAAGGAAGCATGGCTTCCGAAACATGTTGATATTTATATATTGAACAATTGTGTGCACAAAGTATTTCGTATTAATTTTATAAATTGTACCAAGGCGAAATGAACAATGATTCTCGTTTTTATAAAAGTAATTATATAATAGATTTTTTTCACCAATTTCTCGAGTTTTGTGCAAATCTACGGTTATTTTGAAAATGTTTTTTTTTTAAACTATATTTTGATTCAGTATTATTGAATCTTGATTTGTAACATGAAAAAGGCTGAGCTATTTCATTTAGCCGTTTAAATTAATTTGTCATATTAAAAATTCTCTTTTAATATATCACGTAAGTCTTCCATTTAAAAAGGATATCTACGAGATTTTGCTTATATATTTTGATTTTCTTCCAAAATACCACAAAGAAATATTTTCTACATCTATTCTATTCTATTTTCTAAAGATTCTTTTCTTCACCGGCGACAGTGGCAATCTAGAAAACATACAGCTCCCATAGCTCAATATAGCGCTAATGTTTCACCTATTCTCTAGCGCTCTTTCTCATCTGAAGGACACTTCTTCTTTTCCTCTCCTAACCGCCATTCTCTCGATACGCACTTATTAAATTTTCCACGACATTGAAATAGCAAAAAGTTGCCAAAAATATGTAGCTACAGGGTGGTACAATTTTTTTTTTGTTACCGTTGTAATGTGTCACCCTTATATTCGGGTCTTCAATTAAATTGAAGCATCCGATCAAAATTATGCGGAGGTTTAAATATAACAATAAAAATATTAATATTATTTAATTAATTGTTCCATACGTTTGCAAAATAATTGCGCCTATTAATGGAACCAACTGAAAATTATTTGATTTTATTGAATATGTTTTTTTTTTTTTTTACATATTTCTCATAGCAAGCGGTCCTATTATGGATGCACAAAATTAAACACACAATTTCGTCCCAATTTTATGCCACAAATATTTTGTTATTGCGACTAATTCACAATTCCTTCTCTATTTTTTAAAATAATTATTCAATAGTATTTAAAACACCTCGCATAGATCAAAAAAAAATATTTCACGTTTAGGTACGTCAAAAAGGCATAAATCTTCAAAATGGATTTTTAACTTACGTGCTACGAAAGTTTTTCGAGAGTGACGATCCATGACCACTCCCAATACCATATTATAAATTCAAACCTTTGTCTTTGATATTCAATTATACATTTTTGTCCATGAATTTCCTTTGTTTCTTTTCTTCAATAAAAGCACAATTACTTTGTGTCATTTTGGTGTCGTTATTAATAAAAATTGATGAGAAATACTTTATGTACACCACTGTTTAATTAGTGTACTGGGTATTCTGGTGAGGGGAGCTTCGCTTCCGAAACACGTTGATATTTATATATTAAACAGTGGTGCACACAAAGTATTTCTCATTAATTTTCTTTATTAAATCATACATTCTTAGTTTATATTTCTCAGTTTTAATTTCTCTTACTACCATCATCGTAATCTGTGTTTGAAAAAATCTATTATTTTTTTCACCGAAATTACCGCAACCTTTTTGATATTTTATTTAGCCTAGTGTGCTCCACGATAAATGGCCGTGCTTTTGAAATACAAGTGGGTACAAATATTATGTGATGACCCCGGATTGTAGGAAATTGAAAACACTCTCAATCACATAAACATTTGTCTCATTAACTACCCTTCACAATAGATCGAGAGAGAGACTTAGAACACCAAGCAATCATTAATCTGTAAGTAATTATGTTATAATTTTCCGGTTTACTCGATTTACCTCTCAAGAAGTGACATCTATCCAGAACTCTTTAAAACTACTACTAACACTATTGTAAATCCATCTATACTTTACAGTTCAAACTGTCATATATTATGTGGGAATTCAAATAAAATTTGTCACACTGTTTCTGATTACCGTGCACATCTCGAATGCGAATTATTTCCGATAGAATGATATTTATTCTTCCCTTTTTAGCGACTTGCGGTGGCGGGCGAGAGCGACTTTTTCCACCTTCTCCATTCCACAGGGTTACAACGTACTTTATAATGGCCTTTTCTCATTTGATATTTGCCAGTAGCGAGATGCGAACAGACTGTATAATTGATTATGTCGTCTTATTAAATTATCGACTGGTGTTGCCACTTCTTTCTTCCTCCAATGTTTTTAATAGGTTAAAATACTCTTTTAAAGTTGTTACTTTCTTTTATTTTATGTTTTATGTGATACCTCACAGGAGGACTCCTATCTGTACTTTGTACGGTTTACGGAACTGTATCGCCAACCGGTTGGGCAACTTACTCATGTATGCTATTATTATATTATTTTCATAATTTTATTTACTTATTATTATTTACCCGTTTTTATTATTATGTACTTATTACTATTTACTGATTATTATTTACCTTTTATTATTTAATTTTTATTACATATTTATTATTATTTACTTATTTTTATTCGTGTATTATCATCTACTGATTATTATATACTTATTATTATTTACCTATTAATATTTACTCACTACTTCTTATTAAAAAAAATATAGTCACCCTATCTATGATTGTGGCTAATTGGAGCACAGATACTTTATTATAGTTATTTGGTTTACAATGAAATTATTATTGTTGTAATCTATAAATTTACAGCCCAACATAAAGATTTACTGTAGATTTTGTAGTTGTTTTTAGTTTGAAAACTTTGATGTTATTTAAAAAAAAAATATATATATATATACTTGCATATATATAATATATCGTTTCACTAAAATTGTAAAACCGCTCATCTCAACACAGGACTGTCCTAGTGAGATGAGTGGCTAATGTTTTTGGTTTTAAATTTAGGGATTTCTAAGTTGCTACGTTATCTATCTACATGTCCAGAAACACTGGATACAACGTCATTCTTATGTCCGTTACATAACGCTACTGGCTGGTAAGATGGATGTCACCGACGTTGGTCGGCGTGACTTCAACAACGCCATATTCACGAACAAAAACGAACATGTCGTTTTGGCGGCATATCAAAAATGGCACATTTTAAATTGTTATATAAAATTTATTCAACAACATGAAAATAAAATAAACATTCCATCGTTATCGTAATTTTTTTCTTAATTACAATGAAAGGAACAACAGTAAAAAGGTATTTTCACTGTTTTTTGAGGATGCTTATACATAGTCCCCTAGCCCCGGACACGTGGGTCTCTTATGTTTTTTTTTAAGTGAAAAAAAGTGTTATATTTATGTACTATCCTCCATTATTACACCAGCAACATCTTTCGCTTATAGTGGCATGCATTGCTCTATGACCATATGTGTGCTCTGTGTAATTTATCAAGCTTGATTTTTTTTTTATATGGATACCGCACAAGAGTCCCAACTGCTCCCAACCGTCTGTTGCCAGTGAGACTATGGCATTTCCAATTGGGGAATGTTGTGAATCTGAAGGTATTGGGGAGGGGAAGGAGAAGGTGAAGAGGAAGGTGGGGAAATACCTGCTATTCAGATCTGATCACCAAACACGGCTAAAATCCATTTCAAGCAATGTTACAATTCTCAATGGTGGTCTTTCACCAGGGCAATACTGAGAGTATCTTCCACACTGGAACGTGCGCAAATATACTATATGTTATTTTTAAATGAATTAATTGTGAAAAAGCACAAATTAATTAAATAAAATTAATTTGCGCACGCCGGGATTTGAACCCGCGCCCTTATTATATTATTATACGCCCCGCGCCGCGATTCGTAGTCGAGAGTTCTTACCCCTCGACCACGGAGGCCGTCGATATTTGAAAAATACTGTTTTATTATCAATTCGCTCTTTTTTCTCAGGGTAAGCACATCCTTTATGGACCGCACGACACTGGATGGTAGAAAGAATTTTAAAAAAGTTGTCAAAGAATATTCCTTTTTTTTAAATTTAAATAAAATAAAAATAAAAAACTAAACCTAACCTTAACTTAAATTTTTAATTCTCCTTAGGAACTTTGTAATCATTATAAAGATGCCAATAGTATGGGATAAAAAATGGAGAATAATATTGACAAATCTTGAATTTGAGATATGATATCGATGAAGATGACATAAATTGAACTGGTCTCATTAGCTACGTTGGTTAAGCGGTTGCCTTGGATAGGCAGAGTTCCTGGGTTCGAGTCCCAGATGCGACTGAAATCTTTCTATTTTCTTTGGTTTTATTCCGTTTTCATGTTTTATTTAGGTTATGTTAATATTATTTTGTACAATGATCTAACCTTAACTATTAAATATGTTCCGAATATAATGTATAGTACGTAACTAACGAAATTTTAAACATCTGAGTTTGGTTCAAACTCCAGTCATTTATAAATTTGGTCCCTTTCAACATTCCGGCGATATTATTATGAAGGGCGTCAGGTTATTGGAAATTCCTACCTTCTGTTTACCCCTTCTTTTGAACTTCAAAGGGGATGAAAGCACTTTTTCAATATGAGCGATGACGACTCCTGCTCGATAAGGGATTACTTCTTTACAAAGGCAGGAGGGTGGATTTGATAATTTATTTGCGGAAATTTATTTTTAGCCTTTCAGACGGGGTCTCGGACATTTTTATTTACATCTTATTAAATTCACACCGTTTGATGGGTGCGGGACTTCGGTCGGAAGCCAAGCGAATGCTGTCATGTCAAACAAACTATAAACTGACCACTATCAAGGTTCTAAATATAGCTATGAGCCCATGGATAATGGAAAGAAGGAGATGATATATTATTAGTACGAAACCGCAGTTGACAATATTGTTCACCCATACTGCCATTGCTCTTATCTACGCAAAACGGCGCCCCGCCTTTGTTTCTACCTACATATTAAACGCATAACGCCATTTGATTGCCCCCTCAGCAATAGTCAGCACACTTCCATGCTATATCTCCCATTGTTTCTATTATCTGGTTGTCATTTTCATATGAGAACAGGTCGTTTCTACGACTTGTTCTTAAGTTCAATAGCCCGGCTGTGGAACGATTTTGCCGGCCTCTGTGTTTCCTCCCTTCTACACCATGGGTCTCTTCAAGACCCATATTCACTCCTTCCTCTCCCCAAAAAGACCCTCTACACAACATCCTCAAAGATGACACAGGGTCTTGGGGAAATTATTTTCCTTAGGGTCTCCAGTGTGGAATTAATGGAAAAAAAACAATCCGGAGTGACATGACGTTTTAGTTCTGAATGGTAATCTATCACCAGGGAAATACTGAGAGTATCTACCACTGTCGAGAGTATCGTAAAAGTCTCGCCGAATGTCTCGAGAGTGTAGAACAGGCCTTACAATTTTATTATAGTATATAAATCATTCATTCACATAAATTTGTTTTTTAAAAGTGAAATTTCTCAACTCCTTGTTAATGGTCAACACCCAAAATTTGCACTTTGCAGGTTGTTAACTTAAGAAATACTACGAATGATTTATCTGTTACTTCTATGCTAATAATTAGTAAACTGAATGTGCTTTTAAAAGACAATAATCCTCAAATTGCAATCTTTTTAATTCTATATTAAATACGTACTTTTAGATAAAAAGTTCAAGATTTCTTCACTGGGTTTCTAAATGCACCTATTTTCCATTGAGGTTAATAAATGGAGTAAACATCAGTGTTAGAAATATGGGCAACATAAATGAGGCCAATTAAAAATAATAATAATCGGATGATTTTTATAGCGCCGTTTTTGTGAAAAATCACCTCAAGGGCGCTGTACAAATCTTACTTCCTATTCTTATATTATTCCTATATTAATTAATTTTAATTTTTTTTGGACACTATCATTACAGATTATTTATAGACCATATAAAGAGATGCAGTTAGATTATCAAAATTAAATACGGCTTGGTCTAAGTTTTCATACATGTTTAATTGAAAAAAAAAGAAGCTAACTGTATTTATTCCTTATGATATATTGCAAGACGCTAATACAAATGATAGGAGTTATGTGAAGTTGGGCGGCGGGTGGGGACTGGGGCCGGGGGTACTGATCCTTTCTTCCAATCTTCTTTGTCTTTGTTGGTGACAGGACGCTTGGTGTTGGTTTGCCCGTACGCCAGGTGGCGCTCGTCGGCCGGCTTCAGGATCTGGAAAGAGTACATCAGCGTGTCGTCTATTTCTCGCCCCAGCCGGTGGTATCCTTGTCGGGGTCGGGCCACAGCAGGTCGCAGAGCATCCTTTTCGGGCACGTCCGTGGGCCGCATGATGCACCGGATCTGTTCCGTGAACTGGAGGTCAGAACTTAGGTCGCCGTGACAGCAGAAGATCTTCTCGTCAAATGTTTTTTATTTCCTATTGCGCCTTTCTCGGTAGCCATGAAATCTAATTTTGCGGATTGCGGTTGTGGTACAACGTTCAAGGTTATACAATTACATCTATGCAGCTATTAAAGGCTCCAAAATAGCACATTCACCATTAAGTTTGAGTTTGAGTTGTCTAGCTCGGTCGTATATTGTTTACAATCACCATAGTTCATAGAATAACATTGTAAATCATTCACTCTGGGACACTTTTAACAGGCAAAGGTCTTTTAACAAGCACATGTGGCGAACGCCTTCGGCCGATGACCGATTCTTTTGGGTTAATTTAGAACAACGTGACAGATTTGAACAAATATTTGGGTTTTTATTTGATTTTTTATTATAAACTTGATTTAAGCCCGAAACGGCCACACTAAAATTATATGATTTTTATAAATGTAACCTAAAAATTATTGCACTTATTTAATGCTATTTTTACACCGGGAAAATTTATAACTTCCTAATGTTTCCTAGATAAATCAGGAGCGACTACAAAACGCAGCCGGCAGCCACGGGGCGCCTAGACTGAGAATTGGCTGCATTGAGATAACACGGGCTTCAGTCGATTACAAGCGCTCGCCGGATATGGATCTTCAAAGATTACTTCAAAATGCCCACATGATTGCACAAGTAGTTCTGGATAAAAAATAGAAAAGCAATGGTTTAACCTATCATCGGTTTTACCATAGTCAGTATACTGTAAATTGGCCTTTTTATTGCTAAAAAAACTCGAAAGAGCATTGGAAGTCGACACGTGCCGCCGGCAAGAAATGCTCCGGGCAGGCGTTCCGTTCGTTCGAAGTCGGAAGGATTCGGTCGACATCGACAACCGCTTTACCTCCCTTCGTACTTCACGCTCGGGAATTACTTTTTGGAGTGATTTTTCAAGGAACGTTGACTGTGTTTATATACCTCTATGCTATTTTCAGACATTTTCGGACGTATTTCATAGATTTTAAGGATTACAGTTTGAGATTTTTTTAATATATTTTTATATGTTTAGGGCCATTTTTGAGTCCTGGCCCGTGACACCTAAATGCTATGTCGCGTCGTCGATTTTACGTTTTGAGATCTCTGTTTCTATTTCCTTCTATGTTTCAAATAACAATGTAATCATTTCTATAGCATCATTTTTACGAAGTTTTGTCCCAAGGGCGCTTTACAAGCTATAAAATAACTTTAAACTATAGGTTAAAGATACCAAGGGTACTCAATTATAGATTAAAACGTTGGGAGATAAACGAAAGGCTGTAGGTAACTAAATATTTACTGATGCTGCGGACTATCGTGGTACGATAAAGGTTAAGGTTTATGCGACAAAATGTCAAGAATGAAAGAATGATCAAGATAAGGAAGGATGATCTAAATTTTCCCATAGAATAAACAGAAAACACTGGCTGGAGGTAGATTTATGAAGTGATATTACATATTTCTGTTATTTTTATTATTGATGATTTAAGATAATGTACCAAAATGGTGTTATTTACATAGAATGAAAAATCTTTAAGTTAAGGTTCTTTTTGAGGAAAGGGCGGAGTGAGCCTGGGTCTTGAAGAGACCCGTGTAGTAGGAGGCAGGACACACAGAGGCCGGCAATCCATTCCACACCCGAGCTATTGAACACAATAACAAGTAATAAAGCGAACCGTTCTCGTGTGATGAATTTGATATCAACTGACGTTCTATTTCCTCGCAGCATCTTCCATTGAAATACGGGTAGAATAACGAAAGCATTCCCACGTGTCATCTATGATCTAAATATTGCAATAATATAGTGAAATGAACGTACATCTGAGTTTTTGTATGAAAGAGACCGCAATGAAAGAGAGTGATAAAAGGTGGTATAAATAGCGTTGAGAGCGTGAATGTTTTGTCCTTATATTCCAACCATCAAACCGAATACATTATAATTACCAACGTGTAATGATTTCCCTGACCGGTGCGTTATCATCACATATCAAAAATCATTACAGATAGAGGAATCTTCAAACGGACAGCCCGTTTCTATACATATTGAAGAGTTTTTTCAGGTATTTTGAGGTTCTAGACCAGAGGTGACTATCAAATTGAACAGTGGGGCGCATTTGCGATTCTTATATGGTCTTACGGTTATCTGCGGGTTTCGTTACGGGGATTTGTTTCACTTCTGTAAATTTATTTATTTATGTGATTATTACACAAGAGTCCTAACTGCTCCTAACCGTCATGAGCCAGTGAGACTATGGCATCCCCAATTGGGGTACTTGGTCAGGCTGATGGAGTCGAGGAGGAAAAGGAGATCGAAAAGAAGGATGGTGGTGAAGTACATGGCTATTCAGATCTTGTCACCAAACACTGCTATAGTCATTTCAAGCATCATTTTGATTCTGAATAGTGGTTTTTTACCAGACCGATACTGACAGTATCTACCACTTTCGAATGTGCCGCAAATATACTACATATTATATTAAATGTGAAATAACACAATTTAATCATATAAAATTTACTTGCGCACGTCGAGATTTGATCCCTCGACCTCCAGATTCGTAGCCAAGGATCATAACTACTCAACCGCGGAGACCGTCAAACATGCCATGTCTTCCTCGAGCATTCCCGACTTCTTCCATTCTCTGGCGCGTCACCCAATACTTCTTTCTCCGTTCATCTATTTATTATATCTATAAAATACCCAATCGGTCGTAAAAAAGGTTTGCTGTATTGTAAACACGCTTTACAACTGTTTATATTTTACAACATCATGATAATTATAAACGTATTACCCACCCATTGCGCTGTAACTTGCTACTTACATAGTCTCTACCTTCTTAATTCTTTTATACTTGCGTTATCGTACTAAGCCACTTGTTATACTCTTTTTTACAACCTGCAGTTATAATGTAACCACGGTAAAACTGTTATTCATTACGCTGTAACTAGATACTTATATTGTACCTGCTTACTTCTTTTACACTCCAATTATTATTGTATGTACTATATAATCATACTCCTTTATATACCTATGTAATAAATGTATCAACATGTAAAAGCCTTCTAGGCTTGAATAAATAAATAAATAAATAATAGTACACATATATATATATATAATCACCCCTTCTCGTAGTATGTTGATCTAGTACGATTTTAATGACCTATGTTGATCTACCTTTAGTATATACATATATTTATTTTATTAATAATCTTTTTTCAATTGGTAATTCATATTTCCCTTACATTTTCCGCGGGGGATTAATTCTAACAACATATCCAAATAAATCATTTAAATCATTTGAATAACTCCCATTACGCGAGTAGTAAAGCACTTCTTGAGAATTGCACATATCGAATTTCTGTTTTATGACTACGCATAATGGGGCTGGGTAATTTTATAGGGGATCTCTTTATTATTAAACCCTGGGGATGCTGCGCAGGGTAATCCTTCGAGGCTTGATGAAGAGGTACGTTGAGATGCGAAACGCAGATAAGCTGATGAACGCCGGGGGACAGATATATTATAATCTGTAGCTACTGTATGCGTTATTTTGCGGTTTGATGAATTACATAGCTTTGTTCCGTGGGTTGGGAGTTGCTCATCCCGCTGTGGATACAGCGGCACATAATGATGATTGGAACTTCTTATTAGCAGGGTTCTAAAACATCGTTAGATCATAATAGTAATATTTATTTATTTGAAACACACATTATTTAACATCAACATTATGTATCATTAAAAAAATGTAAAATAAAAAAAAAATTAAATAATAGTGTTAAAATAAGTACGATGATGGACTTAAGTATGAATTTAAAACGACCTATATACGATAGAACACAAATAAGCCGTACATACTTGAAAATATTGACCAAAGATTTTTTATATATTTTTTTTTTAAATTTTATTTTATGTAATCATATTTACATAGCAAATATGATAATTAAAAAAAAATAATTAACGTAAATCCGCAAATAATTTTCAAAATTGCCTCTAAAATCCTTAAAAAAATATTTTTAAAATTTTATTTTTTATGCTTGTACAGAAAATGAGTGAGAAAATGATGTTGCTTGGCGGATGGGAATCGAAAGGGTTCTCTTATCACTTGAACGAGGAGAGAGCCCATATTCAGATAACTCTCAGTATCATCCTGATGAGAGACCACCATTCAGAATCAAAACGTTGATTTAAATGGCTTTTTATCAAACCTTTCTCTCTCCATCTCCTTTCACAACATTCCCCAAAATATCACAGTCGCACTTTCTCTGGACAACTGGAACTCTTTAGATCTAACTGTATATATATATATATATTTTAGTGATGTTACAATATCTACTATAGCGATAATAATTATATTACGCACTTCTTAAAAATATGATGAATTTTGTTCATTTTTCTTTCGCATGGATGATTGATCTTAGGCTTTTCAAGTCTAAGGGTGCTTTTTAATGGTTATGGATTTATGCGAATACATCAAAAGTAATTGCGGTATTAGTTTTTGCTAGGGCGGTCATCCCCCTCCCGGGCAGCGGGACGGAATGCCGAGAGGGGCCCTGCAGACCAATTTAAATAACAAAAAGATAATTATTATCAATGCGGGAACTGCGGGCTGTTCGGGGTTTACATATATAAGTAGATACTTGAAGATGTAATTGGCGTGGTGTCAGGGGTTCTCAATTCAGGGTAAAGGGCACATTAAAGATTCGGCCCAAAGATTCACTTTCAACTTTAAAATACAGTAAGAAAATAGGGTATATTTACACTATGTAGAAAAATGACAATATTTGAAAATGTTATTCAAATAATTTTACGGGAAATAACAAAAAATTTAACTTACTTCATTTGCATAAAAACGTCTGCAACGCATTTCCTTCGGTTCTTCTATTCAGTGGTAAGATACGTTTGGAAATTAAACGGAAAACCTAATAAAATAGCCATTTTTTTCCAAGATGGCGGCTTTTACTCAGGATCCTAATATTATTTTTAAATCATCACTTTAAACCATCAGGATCATATCTGTCAGGTTTCAGAACCATCGTTCTAAATTCCACCACAAATGCTTGAATGACCAGGATAAAAGTATGGGCGTCTAATAATAAAAGTTGTTTTAAATTCCAGTTTTTGAATATTTTTAAATAACCCACTGTAGCATTTTAAATTTACTAATCCCGTGAAATCGACTTCTATCAACCGAATGCCGGGTAGATAACATTGATAATTCTTCAAGCTCCGTGCACGAAGAATTAGAATTTTGTAATTTTTAAGTAGGTTTACATTATTTTTTACTTACGTTGCATAAATAAAATATTGTGTATAAGTGACGTATATAACGCATGATACGTCCATTATAGCCGGCAGACTGCCTCCTATTACTAACGACCGCGCATCGCGGCACGGTGAGCGATCCCCGCACCCCTCTCGCTCACTACCGCACTATTCGGAAAGTTATCAACGCACGCAAACATACGGATATATTAACTATATTTTCCAGATTATTCCAAAAATATTTTTTTCTATTGCGTTCGATAAATACTTGCGTATTTTAATTATTTTATCCAATTCATATATGTATTTCTGAGAAAGACCTAAAATATGAACTCTGGGTTGACTATATTTACAGAGATATTGAAATGACTAGATTCATGTCAAATCAGATGACAGCACCAGCAAGGAACGGTTTTAACTCGATCCGTCTTAGTTAAGTAAAGTTCTGATTTTAGTCAAAGTTCTTGGTCTTGAAATTTGAGGTTTGTACTCTTACACAATAGTACCATTGCAAAATTAGCAAACTCACTTCTCCCCTGCGCCTGCGGGCACCTCTTGAGAACCCCTGGCGTAGGGTAAAGAACCACCCTTTGACCGAAATGGTACATGGAGATGAAATAGATCTTCCACGTGGATGCAGCAAACAAATTGGGGGGTGAACAGGTTTGGAAGATCTTAGAAGATGATGACATTAAAAGGGTGTGAAGATGTCTGCGTGCAGCCTCCCTTTGACCTACCCTCTCCCCTTTCTTAATTCGTATCATAGGTTCGGCACACGTGTAAGGAAATTTGGGTTCTGCCTCACCCTAGGCAAATTCATTAAAACCGCAAAATAGTTTTTTCGTACAATTTAATAGATTTTCTGTGAAATACATTATTAATAATTTGTAGAAACGAAAATCCAAAAAAAAAATTTATTAGGTTACCTACATATGATTTCACTCCTTTTTTGGTCATAAATAAAAATATATATATATTAAAGAGGTAATTTTTTTATATATATTTTTTTATATGAATATTGCTCGCAATCGTCTGAAGCCAGTGAAACTGTGGGATCCCCAAATGGGGAATGTTGTGAGGATGAAGGTATTGGGGAGGGGAAGGAGAAGGGGAAGAGGAAGGTGGGGAAATATCTGGCTATTTAGATCTGGTCACCAAACACGGCTAAAAGCCATTTCAATTAACCTTTCAATTCTGAATCGTGGTTTTTCACTAGGGCTATACCGAGAGTATCTTCGACTCTGGAACGTGCGCAAATTTACTAAATATTGTTTTTAAATGAATTGATTGTGAAACAGCACAAATTAATTAAATTAAATTTACTTGCCCACGCCGGGATTTGAACCCGCGACCTTTGGATTCGTAGTCAAGAGCCTTGCCCCTCGACCATGGTTTGTACTAACAGTTATAATCCTCGCCGCTCGCCAGTAGCGCATGATCTGGCGGATTAGAAAGAGAATAAAGCAGTTTATTTAATAAATTCACTTTTAATGAATTTTGATAAATTTTGTTTCATTTCTAATTTTTAGAGTTCTTTTAGCAAAATTATTGTTTTTATTTTATTATATATAAATTTGTGAACGTCCTCATTAAAGCACATAAATAAAGACTGCCCTAAAACGGGATTTGTTCTCAGTTGGGCAGTCAAAGCTTTACACTTTGTTGTTAAATAATGTTTGTTTCAAATAAATATTTAAGATGATTTTTTTTATTTACTTGCGCACGCCGGGATTATAACCCTTCACCTCCAAATTCGTAGTTGAGCACCTTACCCCTCGACCACGGATGTCGTCTTGAAATTACATGATTGATTTATAGTGCTTCCTGGGGTCACCATCATATTTTCGACCTTTTTTCGCATCTATGAATCCCACTGACAGGAAGAGCTTCGAATAAATCACATATTTATTGTTTTTTTTTTGTTTGTTTTATTTATGTGTTTTCTCTGATTTTGAGGGTCTGCTGAAACTTCGATAAATTATTTCAAATTAGACACGGTTTTGAAAATAAAATCGATGTTGATTTCATGGATTGTTTTGTTATATCTACAGAGTTACCACAAAATATCTTTACGTAAAATTTACAAGATTTTGCTGTTGCTTAATTCTTATTTTTTTTACACGATTTCTGTATTTTCGTGGAAGTAATTTTACATATTCTTTCTTTGTAATCCTTCCGAGTTATTTTTCTGATCTTCTTTCTTTTGATCAGTTGAAATTATTTTTTCCTCAAGTTAAAACTTGGTCTCCCCTTTTCTTGGTACAAATTTATATTTTGCGAAAGTTGTCTGGTGAAGCGTTATTAAAAAAATAACTTTGTGTTATGAATAAATACTAGGAAATATGTATTTATTTGTGTATTATATTGTGTACGCCCAATATGGGCTATTACATATTTTGTTAATTACAATAGTCACACAGATGCAAAACATATCACAGTAGGTACATAAATAAAATAGATAGCCTTCATAAAATACAACAACTAAATGTTTCATTTGTCTCATGAACAAATACAGGAATAACATGGTGTAAGTACCATTCATAATATTTAGCTAGAGAGGCGAATATTCAAAATATACCTCACATTCACTCATACTCTATATAATAGACACATATATTAATAATTGTTGAGGATGTATGCAATAACCGTCTGTATTTGTATTCCATGCAGTTGAACATATTTACTATGTCTAAAAAAGTATTACCTTTTGCGTGAAGTCTAGGTACAAGAGAATTTTTAATGACTCATTCCCATATCTATTAAATAATTTACAATATCGATCAAACGATGTCTTATTTTGTGGCATTTTATAAGTTTTTTTAAATCTCAATAGCTCGTGATGGAAATGACGTTGCAAGTTGAGAGAATTGTTACGTTGGCCTATCATTTTCAGACAGAAAAATTGTGAATATTTACCTCGCCGTTCGATTAATAATCGATTGTAAATTTGATTAGTTTGGTCAATCAATATTTTTTCTGCTTTTAGTCAAGATTACGAGACTACTTTTTGTAGTTTGTCTAACGGTAGCTTGTTATTCAAAACTTTATCATAAATTTACAGTTACCATAAGGTTACAATATATATATATCTAAAATAAAAGCGTTTTTAACAAAATGAAATATTTCTCAAGAATGTTACTCAAAAATATTTGTTTAAAAAAAATAAAATAATAAAAACACAAACGATATATTTCCTAATTATCTAAAACAAAGAGTTTCTTTCAGCTAGCCAAGTTTTTAATATTTTTATTAACTGTTTAGTTTTAATAATAAAAAAAATTACATCAGCATAATAATAGTTGAATTATGTGTATAGCGCCGTTTTTGTGAAAAATTATCTTAAGAATGCAAAAAAAAAAACTACGTATTATATATTTTTTGGTTTCGTATAATTACTTTATTTTATATTTATTTTTCAGCAGCGTCTGAAAATATCGCGATATTTATATGAATGTCGAAATATCCGTTTCATGTTATACGTTTACTCGTATATCGATACGAGTACGTATATCCAAAAATGATCATTATTTTTTAAAGAGAAATAGACGTAAAAAATTAGGTTTTCGTAATAATGAAAAGTATAAGATCCGCAGTTGCTGCACTGGCAGTTGGTAATTGCCTACAAAGTTATTGGCGTACTTATCGGTTCGGTGATCGTGCTTTCAAAGTATCAGGACCTAAAGCCTGGAATGAACTGACTAAGAATGACTTAAGAATGATCAAAGACTCGACAGAATTCAGTGCTAAACTTAAATCTTTTCAGACAATCATATCCATAAATGAAAGTATTGCACACGTAAATTGCTTAGCTAGGCTAGCCGGTTAGTGTTTACCTAAAGTCACTTATAGAATAAGTACTTTTTTTCTCCCACCGGTGCCCAAATGTGTCCGCAGCCCGCAACACTGTAAATAAATAATTGTGTAAAAAAATGTACATATCTATTAAAAACTTCTTAAGCCTTTTAAGTTCATTTTATAAATATTATAATATTTCAAATAAATACAAACTCTTCCTGTGCCACCAATCTTCTAATAAATGTAACATCAATAGAAAAGGAGGATAAAATAGCAACTGTAAAAATCGTATCTTCTCTATGGTTAAATTTTCTAATAAATCTGTGTTCATCTGAAGCGACCTGCCAGGTAAGTAAGTTTTTCTGTATCTGTTTGTACATAATTAGATAGAGAATAGGAAGTAATATTTGTACAGCGAAATTGATCTGATTTTTCATAAAAACGGCTCTATACAAATCATCCAATTATTATTCTTTAATTAAAGTGAAACGAAGTTGTTTTTTTCCAATGGCCAACAGTTGTCATCAACGGTCAGAGATTTCCACCATATCAAGGTCAATGCATTTTGAAAATGAGTTGACGGTGTCCGGAAATCTCAGTAAAGTCGAACATGGAGAAACGCGATAATATTCCGTATAAACAAAGACAACTAATAAATTCTGAAATATCATTGTATACCCTGTCAAACTCTGTTTTTCTCAGTATTATACTATTGAACATATTATAAATATTTCTACCACCCTGTTAAATGCGTCTCATAGTTTTATCTTCCCGATCTATTTATCCCCGGCTACACCCTCGCCCCAAAGTCTCTGAACAATAATAATAAATACATCACACATAACAATAAATTAACCTTTACGATCCGCAATACTTTGTAGGTATTCTTTTCTCTTATAATATCTTTGTAATGGATCTAAAGATTTATTACTCACCGCTGCTTTGGAAACAAATAATATATACTGATTATTTATTTATTTTATTCTGTACCCGGGATTGTGCGGGATTTTTTTTTTTAATTTCTAAAACATGATCGATGTTATTGTTTGCAACAAAGGATATTTAATATTTGAACACGTTGTGTTACAAGCAAATATGCAGATTCGAGCGTTCACCCGATGTTTCCTGTGTATTGTTTTCATTAGTAATATTTTAGGACTTCAGAACGCATTTCTGGTTTGCACCTGTTTCGCCTGTGTATTTAGATTTAACGTTTTCTACCATCGATTTGGATAGTTTAAAGTTTCCTTATTTATACTGTATTTTTTAATATCAATATCGTACTACATCTCAATCCCAATAAGTTATTCTCTATAACTCAGTTGGAATGAGAAAAACTACAGATGTAAAACCCTTCCTGGCCGGTGCTGTCAATGGATTTGACATGTGTCTAATTACCTAAATATCTCTGTAAATATACTAAGCACAGAGTTCATATTTTAGGTGTTCCTCACCAATACATTTATGTATAAGATAAAATAATTAAAATATATAAATATTTATCGATCGCAACATGAAAAAAATGTTTTGTGCATAAATCAGGATTGTTGTTGTTGTTGATATATACGTATGTCTGCGTACGTTGATAAATTGTAGAGTGGTGCGTTCGTGAGTGAGAAGATTACGGGGTTTCGCTCACCGTGCCACCATGCGCGGTCGTCAGTACCAGCCGGTTGTAATGAACGCATCATGCATATTATGCGTGGTCGATGTTTTTTCCTCGTTTTCAGCACTTGTACATAATGTTTTTCTTATGTACATATGTTCCTATGTAAACAGCACCGGAGCTCGGGGGATTTTCTAGCACCGTAAGGGACGGGTTAAATGATGTTTTATATAGAAGATATCAAAATAATACGAGAACAATGAATTTTGTATTTGGTAAACTCGTAAATTACTATTGAGGATTGAGGAGCTCCAAGGTGATGTTGATTTAAGAGGATCCACTTAGTAAAATTTGAACGAAATCACGCACTCCTTATGCAGGTGGCGAAAAGGTTGAAATATAATATGAAATATAATCCCGCTTAACACCGGCCGCGTGTTTCTATTTACGCAAAAAAACATCACTAAAATACGTGTTTTATTTTATTTTATAAAACTCAGTCATAGATATTAAAACGTTTTTCAGTAATATTCTAACAAACTTAATTTGCCACAATGAACAATATGACAATATATCCGAAAAGGGGTTCGTAAGTAGGATATTTTGCACTGCCTGGATTTATTTTTATGTTAATGCCGCACAAGATTCTCAACTGGCCGAAGCCAGTGGGACAATAGCATCCCCAATTTTCGGGAATGTTAGTTTTCAGTTACTATTTTTTTAACTGAATACTGCATAAGAGTCTCAACAGCTCTCAACTGTCCGGAACCAGTGGGACTAAAACATCCCCAATTGGGGTATGTTGCGAGGCTGGTGGGAATAGGAAGAAAAGGAGATGGAGAAATGGATGATTGGGAAGTACTGCCTGTCTTCTTTTTTTAATATTTGCATTTCGTTTACGTTTTGAACTCGCGACCTCTGGGCCAGCGCCAAGGATCTTAACGCTCCGCCACAGAGGCATTACATTATTATTGAACAACAAATAGAGCTGTTAACGGCTAATTCATATCTCTGCCAAGAATCTGTCCTTCTGTGTAACGGTTAGCTTTATTATTATGGCGGTCAAATTAGGACCATTGTACTTTCCTTTGAAACTAACTACGATTCTTGCTAACTGTATGTTATAATGCGTAACTTATCCCCTGGGATTTCTGTTTTCCTGGTACATAATTATATTCATTATAATTTAGTTGTATTCTGTTTGTGATTCTTTGACTATAGAGATGAAAGATAGAATAATTGATAGGAGATTAGTCGTTGTTACTTATAAGTGAGCTCGTAGTATATATTATTATTACCTCACAAATTGTTGCCCACAACACAAACAGTTTAGGTTACCCACCACTTATAAGTAACTTATATGTTTACTCCTCCAAGGTGCACGTCAGAACTCTATTTTTAAAAGACTCTTAACCCTAAAGTGTCACTGCACAGCTTTCGCATAGGAGGAGATTAGTCACAAATACACGTCAAATTGGTTAGCACAGATACATGTCGACAAAATATAGCCCTTAGTGGCTCCCGTCGATATCCGGAGTAATCCAAGATAGAATGAGGGAGTGCACCAACAAACCTAAGAATAAACACAAAATCGAAATCGAAACGAATACCAAAACAATAGCTCGGAGCCAGTGGGACCATGGCATCTCCGATTTCCAATATGTTGTCAGACTAAATAGTGTGTGGAGTGGAAGGAGATGGGAAAGGTGTTGGTTCAATAAATCAAAGAAAATGTCAAAAAATTTCTCTTGGGATAAGGAATACACGTAGAAATGCTTTCCATGTAGATTTAAATGAAATCCGGTGTGCCTGTGAATTAATACATTTTGGTTCTAGCCCCGAGAGAGCCAATAAGAATATAGCGCTGTCTTTCTTACACTGCCTGCATTATATATTGCCATTCCATTTGATCGAAGTGAAACGATGATGAAATAATTCTTTGTGTTAGAAATTTTTAGGCCCGGATGGCCAGACTTTTGGATCACGAAGCACGCCCACATCGAACTTCTTGTATTCTTCTTTATTCTATGTCTGCTCCAACTCAACTCAACTACAACGTCCAACGTATAGGTTGACAAGCTTTGCGGTCGCTGGCATCGCTAGTGTTAATATTTTGGATGCAAAAAAGGGTAGGAATTTTTAAAAATAATTTCTTCCTTTGTTCGTCTTTTGATCGCCTGCAAAGTTAACTATGTCACTTTGTGGTTACCTACACATTTGGATTTAAGTCGGAAGGTTGCTACATTAGATAATAGAAACAGAGAAGATGGGTCATTTACCATTATTAGTAAGAAACCGCGCGCACCGAGTGTTGTCAATATCTTTCGCCCATATTACTACAAATCGCATCTACGTACTGAGAACGGTGCCCATTGCATAGTGCTTTGATAGTTCGCGTCCTTTGGTTGTAGCCCGGCGACAGCCGGCACGCTTCCATGCCATATCTCTCTTTGTTTGTATTATCTCGACTATAAATTGATGCACGAGTATAAAATGTATCGAGAGCATCTCCTATCCCGATCCTATCTTAGTCTTTCTCTCCCTCCTTCCTTCTTATTTTGTCTTTTTTTTTAAATAAAACATCCGTACTTAACCACTGGTTGCACGAGAAACTTTGTTGGCTTACCTTTTGTTAAAGTTCCTCGTATATAAATCTGTATTAAAAGCTGTTTGTTTCTTACAAATAAATAAATAACGTATGAAGGACAAGGCGTTCAAGGCAAATTGCAAGCATAATTAGGAAATTGCCAAGCAGAAACAGCTACTTCCGGTATTTTTATTTTTAAGATATTTTTGAAAAAAAAAATTTTTTTCAATGTCTGAAAAATGGAAGGTAGGCACAGCTTTTCATCCTTTATAGTCTGCACGCCACTGAAAAACCATATTGCCACAGTATAAATCTCACCCCAATATGCATACAAAAGTACAACATAATAAACACAGTGAGATTACCATTTTATCAACAAAGCGTTAGACATGCAACAATAAATTCAATGCACTTTGGATCTGTGTGCACTCATGCATCTTCTGTTTTACTCTGAGGGGCGTTCCTTTGTGACTGACGTAAGGCTGTTCTACCTTCGGGATGGATAGGAATGGAGATGCGATCATTTGGTTGGATGGTCACGGAGGATTTCCAAGAATTATTTATGTAAAAGGGTATACCAAAGGCTTGTGTGATATCACTTTGTATCAACACTTAATACGATTTCAAAGGGAAATAAAAGATTTTGTAAGCCGTTTATAGTTACCAGGTAAAAAGAGATACAATTATTAATGGTTAAAGAATTCGAATCTGTAACAAAATATTTATGTAACTCTTTTGTGTAACTTAAATTATTTTTTTTTTTGGAAAAGAGTTATTAAGTTGTGAATTCTTGCTAGTCGTTTGGGTACCATAATTGAGTTGACAGTGAAAGTAATGACTTTTTTTTTTTTTTTTTTTTTATTTTATTTAATATAATAATTTTTTTTACAGAGAGTATATAAAAATAAGACATGATTCATATAGTGTAACAAAAATATATTATAGCTATTCCTCACCATAAAGAAACAAGGTTCTTGTGTTTGGTGAGTGATTATCGCTTAATTAATCAAATCATAACTTGAAATATTGTTGTACAATAGCAGGAAAATATGAAATTTGTCGTCTAAATTTTGTAATTTATCACTAGTAATAGTATTAAAGAAAATGAAAAGAAAGTAGAAGAAAAGAAGAGAAGATAATAATAAAGACAAAAAAAAATCTAATAATAATAATTTTTTTTTTTAAATTGTTACAGTAGTTTGAGGTAATTTTTTAATCTATGTTGAAATTCATGGATATTTTCTATAATTTTAAGATCAGTTGGCAGATTGTTAAAAAAAGTTATTCCTAGATATAGGTATGTGTTTTGCGTATGCTTAGTATTA